>JANHGC010005688.1:33121-44079 GCA_027560395.1 Boaedon fuliginosus | reverse complement strand
TCTTTTTCATATAAGGTCCGACCAGGGATCCCCTGTTTCGCCTGATAAACAGGCTTTATCAAGGTTCACTATTTTATGTTTAGTACTTTCCAGCTTGGACTCTATATGTCCTTAATTGGTAGTATCCTTATATTTAGGAACGTCAGCTACTCCTACATCTCAACCGTGTTGGTCTGCCTGAGATGTAGAAGTAGCTGACGATCCTAATTTTTTTTTTACAAAATACTTTATTAAGTTAAAAAATAACACAAATAAAAACCAACAACACATAAATAAAACCTACAAAACAAACAACAATAAATAAATAAAACAACAACAATCAAAATTTCCAATGCTTACTAGGTATGACGCATTTACTTCTTCCCTATTTCTGGAGTTTCTATTCATTTCTAAGATTACTATTTTCTATTATATAATCTCGCTATTACTTCCTATTACATATATATTAACTCCTACAATATAAGATTTCTCTTTTCCTACTAGTCACATTTTTAGGTTTTTCATTTTCTCTTTTTTTCTATCCATAGGTACCACATATTCCAACTTTCATAGTATTTAGTTTCCCCTTTATCTTTTAATAAAAGTGTCAGTCTATCTAGGTCAGTGCAGTCCATTATTTTCCTTCTCATTTAGTCATCTGTTGGTAAGTTTTGCTTCTTCCATTCCTGGGCAAAAAGAATTCTGGCAGCTGTTATTAAATGTACTATCAGGTATATCATTTTTTCCCCATGGCTCTCCAGTATCATGCTCAATACGATTTCCAGTCATAATTCCAGTTTAATTTTTGTGATTTCCTTTATCCACTTCCTTGTTTTATTCCAATACTTTTTCACTTTCGGGCATGTCCACCACATATGGTAATATGTTCTGTGCTCATCTCCACACTTCCAACAATTTGGTGCTAGGTTAGGGAACATTTTATTTAATCTGGCCAGTGGCAAATGCCATCTATAAAACATTTTTAATAAGTTCTCTTTATATGAAGATGCTAGTGTTATTTTATAATTTTTTCCCCAAATTGCCTGCCACCTATCAAGGTCAATCATGTATCCAAAGTTTCTGGCCCGGGTTATCTTTGGTCTAATAAGAATTTATAACTCTTTTTTATTATTTTTTCCTCTGTCTTAAGTATTATAATATCTATTTCCTGTAGATCTCTTGCAATTCCCTGATTTTGTTTATCTTTTTTATATCTTTATTTTGTGCGAATGTCCACCATGTTGTTTCCAATCCCTGATTTTTTCAAATCCTGTTCAGATTTCAATTCACCCTCTTTAGTTAAAATTTCTTTATATGTTGGCTTTTTTCCCTGGTTCCAGTACGTTTGGGTTCACGATTGCCTCTACTATTTAAGTCCAAATTGGTATCTTCTCATAATATTTATGTTTCAATTTTTCCCAAATTTCAAAAAGTGCTCTCCTAACTCTGTACCTAAAGAAAATTCTACTGGTCCATGTTTTAACATGCCACATGTAGGCATGCCATCCAATCTGGAAATCATGCCCTTCTAGGGTTAATAATTGTGTGTTCCTTAGGAGCATCTACTCCCTCAGCCATGTTATTACCAAGGCTTGGTGATAAAGAGTCCAGTCTGGTAGTCCAAACCTCTCTCCTTTGATTCCTGTAACATTTTTAGTTTGATCCATGTTTTTTTCCCTTGCCAAATGAATTTACTTATCACTTTATCCCGCTCTTTGAAGTAATTTTTGGGTATCCGAATTGGGACGTTTTGGAGGAGAAAGAGTAGTCTGGGCAGTATATTCATTTTAGTTGATTCTATTCTTTCAGTTAGAGACAATTGTAGGTTTTTCCATTTATCTAGATCTAATTTAATTTCTTGTATCCATTTGGAATAATTATCTTCTCCAATTGTTGTGCATCTGGCCATCAGCCAGATCCCTAAACATTTGATTTTTTTTTTGTTACCTTCATCTTCAATTTATTTTCCAATTCCATTTCCTGTTTTTTAGCATTTTTTGGTTAGAATTTTCATTTTTTCTTTATTTATTTTTGATTATTTTATTTTTGATCTAGATAGATAGATAGATAGATAGATAGATAGATAGATAGATAGATAGATAGATAGATAGATAGATAGATAGATAGATATTTCAGGAAGACAAGCATTCATTATTTTAATGGCTTTTTTCAAGCTGTTGACAAAGTTTTTTTGTTGAAGTGCAGTTTTAGCTTCATATTGTAGGCCAAGAAAGAAGCAGACATAAATATTGCTGTCCCAGGCATCTGTTCAGAAAGCCATCCAAATAATGCTGCCCCATTTGAACCTTCGTTTGAAAGCTGTATTCATTCTAATTGCTAATGTTGCTATTTTGAAGTTGCTAGCCAGTTGGCTATTATTCTATTTTGATCTTTTATCCTATTATTCTGGTAAGTGCCAACTTGTCTGTTTTGCAAACGTATTATCAGTTGCCATAGAGGGAACTATTCATTAGTAATAGCAGACGCTCCCATATGGTATACATTAATCATGATTTAGCTTATGTAAACAATATCATGTATTATGTTTTTGATATGGTTCCTCAGATGAGAGTGAATGAACAGTTTCATTTTAGTAAGTCATAACACATATGATACTACAGGAAATAAATATACAAAGTCTAATCAGTATCTGATGATCTAGTTATGTCAATTGAATATTTTTCTTTTTGTTGTCTTCAAAGGCATGAGATCTCTTAGTTTGCTCAATGCCTGTGGATGTAAAATGGCAATTTTGGGCAAGAGAAGAAAGCAGAATAGTTTATTTTAACTGAAATAAATGTTTGTAACTTTATTATTTTTTATGGAGATTTGACCTTTCTGTTTCAGTAGAGAGACAATTAAAGTTAGGTGCCCTAGAGAATTTTTCCAAATAATATCAGCTTAGGATCTACTTTTAAATTACAAAGGCCTTCTGATAGTAACCCAAACCCTCACCATCCTTTGCATAAACTACTGCAATGTGTTTTAGGTGGGGCTATCTTTGAAGACAATTCCAAACTGTAACTAGTTAAAAATTGAACAGTCAGCTGTTAACAGGAATACAGGTTTATGAGGATCTTAAAGGCAATAGGCTTCTTCTTTTAATCTATAAAGGTTTAATGGATTTAATGTCTAAACTGACCCCAATCAAACTTCAGGCCCATTTCTCCCCAACAAAAATGGTTCATCCTGGGCATCTCAAGGGATGCTGGGAGTCCTATCTTACCTGAAGTGAAAGGGATAGGGGGCCAGAAACATTTCTTCTTAGTGTTGCCTTCCTAATTCCTTTACTGAGACAGTACTCCATTATATAAGGTACTGTAGTTAAAGCAATCTTGTTCTATCAGGGTTTTGGTGCTGATAGTAAGAAGCCTTGTTGATATGATTTATTTATTTGTAGATTTATTTATTTATTGGATTAGATGAATTAGTTTTTGTATTGTACTATGTAATGACATGTCATTGTTGTTCTATAAGTTACATGAGACGATAGTGTGCAAATACTGTGCAAATAAATTAAGTAGCCCAACCTTCCCCCATGCATTAAAGAATATATAGGGCAGTGTTGCCGAAGCTTTTTGGCACCAAATGCTGAAACGGGAGCACACGTGCGCGTGTGGTGGAGTCTCAGAAACCAGAAGAGCAGCTTCCTGGCCCGCATGTGCAGGCCAGAAACTGGAAACTCAGATTCCCGGCGTGCACATGCTCTTCCGGTTTTCGGCGCTTCCACGTGCGCACATCAGAACCCAGAATAGCAACTGGCTATGGCTGGCATGCCCGGAGAGATGGCGCTGCATGCCACTTCCTGGACGTGTGCCATAGATTCGCCATCACGGATATTGGGGAATGCACACTTATTTATTTTATTTATTTATTTGTACCCTGCCTTTATTATTTTAAAAAAATAACTCAAGGCATTGAACATATCTAATACCTCTTCCTACTTTCCCCACAACAATAACCATGTGAGGGTTAGTTAATTAATGTAAATAAATGATAATTTATTAGCCACCTCGAGTTCCCTTGACCGGGGAAATGAGGCGGGGTATAAATCAAATAAATAGATAAGAGATACGTATAACCAGAAGAAAAAAGGAAAGTGACAGATATTATAGACTATATTTTTGATTGAAAACTTTAGCTCATAAATGATTGCATTAACTACGGTAAAAATGAAGATGATGTGATTAAATTTGTCAATATAAGAAAATGCAGGTCTCCAGATCTGCACCTGTTCAAAAAAAGCATTCATGTGAAAAAAAAAAAACTAATAAAATTTATATAAACAACAATAACCATGTGAGGTGAAGCTCTGGGAGAGTGATTGGCCCAAAATCATCCAGCTGGTTTTCATGGCTAAAGTGAGACTTTGTTCACGGACTTTCATTTTCTAGCCTGGTACTTTAAAAAGTAGACCAAACTGGCTCCATGGATGTACCTCATGTGTCTTAGAATATATCTTTTATAAATTTCTAAGTCCAACTTAACCTATGTTCACTTCCATGTAAAGGAGATCCCCTAAACACTTACTTAACTAAGAGATAATTACTTAGTTAAATCAATCTGTGTCTGTGTTTTCTTCATCCACAACTAGTCTGGAGGTGGCAGCCTCTCCATATTCAGCATTTAATTTGTCAGGAAATGATTCAGAAAATATTTGGAAAAAGTTTGAAACTGGCCTGAGAAGAAAAAAATTGATCCAACTCATTAAGTGAGGAAACCCACACTATAAACAAATTTACAAAATTTAAGCTCTTTTTGTTGTTTGAACTAAATTGTATATACAAGGACCTTTCACCTATTTAGGTGTCACTTACAGAAATAATTATTGTAGGGCAATTTCATCTAAATTATTGAAGTTTAGCTTATTTGTAATTGTTCCTGTAGATGTATGTATAGGTTTATAACTTTATACTTTTCAAAAATAATTAAGGGCTCCAAAAGTGTTGCTGTTAATCATGCAGTTTATAGTTGAGAAAAGATTTAGCATCTGATCCTTGTTGAACAAACTGATATGTTATACAAGATCAAAACTTGACTTAGAAGGGGTGAGGGGATCAATTTGATTCAGTGATTCCTGCCAAATTTTAAAGATCTGGTATTTAGGAGGATAATGTTGAAATTGTGAGTGGAAGCCTGTGTTTAAAAATGCCTTTTCTGGATTTCTGTTTTAGTTCTTACATTAGTTAGTAGTTACCAGATGCATTTAATTTTTTATTTAAACACTTTTTTTCTTTTGGGTGGGTGGGGTATTAGATGCATTTATTTTGCACACTTTTTTTCTTTTGGGTGGGTGGGGTATTAGATGCATTTATTTTGCTTTTATTGTTAAAACAACCTAAAGGAGTATCCAAAAATTAATATAACATTCACACAATCACTGTCAGATTTCTCTAATATGAGTTGTAGAAAAGGAACTGAGGCAGTGTGATCATTTTTGAAAAAAGACCTTAAAAATGAGAGATGTTGCCTAGGGTACGATCGGATACGAGAGGGCATACCCTACAGCTGCATAATAGGCAGAGAAAGAGGCTCAGCAGGAACCTTCCCTGGTTTCTCAGACTGTAAAGGAGATGGCAAAAGATTTCAAACTGGCAAGATTCTGTTAATGTGTGACCTTACAATAAAGTAGAATTAGCTCAATCGGTCATGTTTCCTGTCAGTTTTACCTGGGAGGGCTGACAAGTGGCCATTTCAGATAACTGAAGTAGCTGCATCATAAATCCTTTTCGTAATTTTTTTTTAATTTAACGGTTCGGGTTTTATATTAGACAAGAAATTTATGGGCAAATATTTTGAGAGAAAACATAATAATAAACAATAAATAATTTATTAACTTTATATGCCATTCAATTCCCAGTGACATGGGACAGTTAATTAAAACTTCATCACAAATTTATTTTTAACCCAAACTCACAAAATACATTTTATCAAACATCTTCAACAATCTCTATTTTCCTGAGATAGATTTACATAGATAAAAAAGGATCCCTAAATCTGAATCAGTTTTGCCGTGCTTTAATATTATTATTTATTTATTTTTGCCACTGTGTGGAACCTTCTCACATTATGGTCCTTCCCAACTTAAAGTTTCACTGATGGAGTGTCACCAATAACCAGGGCCATTGTTAGGGTTAGAAGTGTAGGAATGTTTTTAAATCAATCTATTTCAGCAGGGACATGTTTTACCTACCTCACTGCCACCACAGCTGACCAGATACAGGTGAATCCCAGGAATGATTTAAAAATAAAAGCTGGCAGATGTGCCTCAAACTACATGAGTTATATTTTAATATGTTCTTGTATTCTGTAGTTTATAATTATTGATACAAGGAAAGGGATGGTAAATTTCAGCTTCCCTGGAATTTACAAAACTTTGGTTGCCTAGGAGTTTGTTTCATTAATGAATTGCACAACAGTAAAATAATGTTTGTGATGTAGTTTCTTCCTGTAAAGCCTATTCCGTTTCCTGAATCCATGCCACCAAATATGCTTCCCTGAAGCTTTATGTTTCTTTAAACAGCTTTTCTTGGGGATGGAAGCGGTCTGGCTATCATGAACCTCACCCAGCTTATGGGGGTGGGAAGAAGACTTGTCATATCTTAGACTTGGTCTTGGAACCCTCAGTTCCTTGATATCAGCTTTGTATGTCAGACTGAACCAGACCAAGAAATAAACTCCACAGAAGCCTAAATAAATACATTACTTTTATTTAAATTAGCTCTTGTAAGAGAATATTATACATCTGATTGTGCTTCCATGCCTCCTTTTATATTCCTGGGAATTAGGGGGTATCTGCCTAAATTATTTTTGTAATCTATCTCCGTAATTGGGATTCAAGTAATGTTTCTCTCTTTGTGGCTTTGGTAACAGATCTTCCTCTTTCATCAAGATCATTTGCTTTACTGTCTACACTTGTCATGGACAGATTCTTCCCTGTTGACTTCACTGAGTTTATTCAGCATCTGACCCTCCCCAGGGAGGTTGGAACTGTTCAATCAGCATGTCCTGGAAGCCTAATGGAGCCAATTAGATTTCAGAATGTAGTTGAGATTGTTTCTGAGGTTTTGATACACAGTTCCACTGAGACCTTGGACATCATTAGGAATAAGGTAGTAGCTTTAAGCCAGATCAAATCCAGGTAACTGTCTCTGTATACTGACCTAATGGTGTGCATAGCTTGGTTTACACAGGACCCCTGGAAAATGAAACCACAGAAAAAATTGCCAGAACATCACTAGCAGAAATATGGAAGTGAGTCAAAGCAGACACATCTTGGAGCCTTTATTAGGCTCTTATGGCAAAAGGAGTGGCAATTTTTTCCCCACATTTATTCTATTCTCTGAATATGATCCAGCAGCCCAGTTCAGGGTAGAGTCAAGGGGGATAAGGGATTCCTGCCACTAAGAGTAGAAAAACTATTCTTGACACTTGTCAGATAAAATGTCTCAAATTGACTGATATATGCAAACAGGAAATCAATTAATTTATAATTGGAATATATATTTTTATCTGCCATTTATTTTAATCAATATATTTTCCTTGCCATTTTTGCTGTTAGATATATATGGAGTGCACACCTTTGTTAAGCAGGATTTATTGCAATTATGGGGCCATTCAAGATGAGCAAGATCTTGAAGCTGAAAATTGCACAGGATTTTTGACACTTTTCCATCCAATCCATTCTTTTATGGGGGGGCGGGGGGGGCTTCAATTCCACATTGTCTTCCTTATGTCTTTCTATAAACAATTTTTCTCACAGAAGTCTTTGAGTGCATTTAGAGATGACAGATACTCAGCATGGGTTGTGGAAAAGGCAGCCTTTTTATTGAAATTAGAGCAGCTTTTAGCTGATTGTGTTCAGAAAATGGTCTTCATTTTGATGCTTCTCTTAACATGAAATCCTTCTATTTGCATACTTTCTTAATGTTCCATTTTCACTTTTCCCATCTCATTTACTATCTCTTTGTCATGATGGATTTGGCATGGTTTACCCCATAGTGCCACAAAAATCTGTCAGCTTTGTCCTTTCTTTTAGTGTCAAGAGATAAATATTTACTTTTTCTGCTATCTGGTCTAAATACATTTTGTTCTGAAGGGCTAAATTGCCAGGACAAATATAGAAGCACATTTCTTATTAGAACTGAACCATTGAACTTTATGCTGGAATATTTGCTTTGTAAAACTGCAGCCTCCATCTTGTCTCTGTGGTTCGTGCTGGTAATGCTGTTAGCCAATTTACACCCTTTGTCATTTTGTGACAATTGTGACATATTGTCCATGCATTAGCTAAAGATCCTGTTCGCTTTTATTTTAAAAGAGGCTTCAGTTGATGACCTGAATAGGGTAAACTTACATTTTGCTTTCTCAAAGAATTGTATAAATTACTGAACAACTTAAAAAGCACCCAGCTATACATATATTTGAAGGAGCATAATTATGCAGAACAACTGGTAATTAAAATAATGAATGCAGATAATGTTTTGCTCTATTTTTTCTTTGAATGGGTCTTTGTGAACCCCTAAGTGGGAAAATATTGACCACTGATCAAATACGTATATCTGCAGTTATTTTTTATCAGCTGAACTACCTGGGTATAATCCTAAAGCACATTTCTAACATTACACTGTAGAAATAAATCCTACTTACATACCATTTTAAAATATAATCAAAAGTCCAGAAAGGAAAGAAACAATCCCCCCAACAGCCAACTCTCCACAAAATAGAAAAGAGCACCAGATAAACAACTGAGGAAGAAACAAATTTTTAATCTAGGAATTATCGAGGAGGAGGCTGTAGCACTGACAGTTACCAAATCTGATGCTATAATGAAGTATCTGTAAGAAAACAATACTTCAAACAGCACCAAGAACCCAAGACTTTATGAAGTAGACAAGAGCATCAGGGGAACTTAAAACTAAACAGGAACTGCAGACTCAAGATGTGGACTAAGCATGGTGGCCACACATGGAAATATAATTGAGATAGGAGAAACATATTAAGACATGTAATTTTTATAAAGACCCAACAACATTAGATATTATTAGTGGCAGATGAAAAATTAATAAAGAAAATATAGAAGAGGCCTAGTGCTGGGAGCGATTGAGGGCAAAAGAAGAAGGGGGCAACAGAGAATGAGGTGGCTGGATGGAGTCATTGAAGCAGTTGGTGAGAGCTTAAATGGACTCTGGGGGATGGTAGAGGACAGGAAGGCCTGGAAGAACATTGTCCATGGGGTCGCGATGGGTCGGACACAACTTTGTAACTAACAACAAATGATTAGGAAGAGATATCTACAGAGATAGATAGATATAAAGAGATATCTATTGCTCTTCTCTATAAGTTTATATCAAACTAGCTTATGATCTGGCCTTGCTTGGTTTTTTTTTTAAATAAATATATTAATGCCACAGCATTTGTGGGCCTTCTGAAGCCTCACGTGCCCCCTCCCACATCTCTGCTATGGCCAGGCCATTTCTGAGGAAAGGCAGCTGGGCCTTGTTAGAGGCACTGGGCCGCAGCAGTTTGCAGGCCTTTTTAAGCCCCTGCGCCCCCTCCAACATCGTAGGCAACCTTGGTGGGGTAGGCAGCTCCATGTATCTTGGGCCCATCGCCGCTGGGGCAAAACTGGGATTTATATGTATAAACATGGTGCCCCAGTTTGAATATGGTGCCTCAGTCAGGTTGAAAACTGCATACGCTCAGTAGAGAGTTGCTGCTTGTTCATTAAGAGTGTCCGCTTTGTGCCACAAAAAAGGGGGCAAAAAGGTCCCCTACCCTTTGGTGACCCTGACAGTGCTGATCTTACTACGCTTATCTATCTGTCAAGTTTGAGGTAGATTGGTGGAGAACTGCAACTTTGTATACAACACATACAAACAAACACTTCTCTTTTATAGATATAAGATATATTGGGGCAGATTGGTGAAAACCGATTCTGAAGGTTCTCATGGTTTTCACCTGATTAAAAGTTTTTTCCCCTTTCTCAAATAATCAGTCACATGGTCCAATCAAGGTTCCGTCCGCTTGCCTGGTGACATCGCTCCTCCCCTCTCCGACCACCCATGGGAATGTCCTTGGTTCCCAGGAGAAAGTATTTTGTTTTGACTACAAAACCCCATCTATCTCTGTCCCCCTCTCCCTATCCTTCAGCTCCAGTGCTCGCTTCAAAATGGCCTCAGTTAGGTCAGGTTCAGGGTTGACACAGGCAGTTGGGTGAGATTCTTGTAATACACTGGACGTGATCAACAATAAAGTTGCAGACTTTTGTGGTTCAGAAGTGGCTCGGGTTGCTTGAATCCGACGGAAGTAGCCTGAACCTTTTCCTGATCATTTCTTCTGGATGCAAGTTGGGGGGTCTCTCATCTTCTCCTGCTTCTTTTTCTTGGCAAACTTTCAAAGGCCTGCCCACCCATCCAGCTGCAGTTGAGGCAGAACAATTTAAAAAAAAAAAAAAACCCTGAGTGTTTGTTTCTGTGACTTACCTATTTTTTTTTAAAGACCTTTGTGTTGTCCTAAGCAAGCATATGCCAGCAGCCATCCAAAGTTTCCCTTTTATGATGTAGCCAAAATTTGTTCCTGCCTTGGACTTGCACCGCGTATGCAAGCTTAAGAGAGCAACTCCTGTCCCTGTTCAAAACCTCTGCCTGTATGATTTTGGAGGAGTAATGAGTAACTAAGAAGTGTTTTGCTTTAGATTTTGAAGGAAAAGAAATCTAAGGTTAGCTGGCACTGATTTTCTAGGGCCGTGATGGCGAACCTATGGCACGCATGCTACAGGTGGCGCACAGAGCCCTCTCTGCAGGCACGCCAGCTGTTGCCCCAGCCCAGCTCCACTGCGCATACCTGTGTGCCTCCCACCAGCCAGCTGGTTTTCAGGTCTCTACCGTGCATGCCTAGGGGGGTGGGGCGCATGTGCTGGGGGCACTCTCATTGCATTTTGAGGGTTCGTGCACATGCGCGTGGGTCCCTACACCCTG
>JANHGC010005687.1:42524-53874 GCA_027560395.1 Boaedon fuliginosus | reverse complement strand
GTCCCGCCAGCCGGCATTGCTTCGCCGACGGTATCCGAAGCAGGGCCTCTCTATGGGATCTCACCGGGCGCTGGGAGACATGTGGTGGCATTTCTGATCAGGTTGAGCAAGAAACTGGATTCACAAAAGTTTAATGACGAAAACAAATCAAGCGCCCAAGGAGTCCTTGTTTGCCATCTGAAGAAATCAATCTTAACCCCCCCCCCAAGGCTACATACATGGATATATTTGCTAGTCCTTAAGATGCGACAAAAGTGGTTTTAAACTGTAATAGTATTTTTTGGAGTTGGAAGGGCCCTTGGGGAGTCTTGTAGTCCAACCCTCTGCTCAAGTAGGAGACCTTATACCACTTTAAACAAATGACTGTCCAGTCTCTTCTTAGAGCATCCCCAACTTGAAGGCAAGCCATTCCACTGATTAATTGCTCTGTCAGGAAATTTCTCTTTGGTTCTAGTTTGCTTTGCATTGTCAGCATGCTTTTTGAGACATGCTGCTTCAAACTAAGAACTTGATGACATTTCAAGGTCAGAACTTGATGTCCTTTTAATGTTTTGGTTATTTAATGTAATGTTATTTATGCAACATCTTTTTAAAAACCTGGCTGAACTCTTTCCGCACAAAATCACCACTAGAGGGCAGGAAATAACTAATCTCCATGTGATTCCTTGAATTAAGTTTGTGTATGTGTGCACACAACCATGCGTGCATTGTTCATTTAATGCAAACAACTGAAAAGCATATAAATGAATCCTACTTCTGCTTAAGTGTAACAGTATTACAAATATGTGAAGGACAAACTCACTATGAATTTCCACTTGTACTTCAGTTTAAAAAAGGGAAGTTCAGTAAAAAATAATTTCTAAAGTTAATTTTGCTATGTATAATGCCAAAATGCACGATTTTTATGATTCAAAGAAATGGGAATTACATTTTTTGATATTAACTTAAGTTTCCATGAGAATTTTTGTAGTAGCCAGATCAAATGATACTTGAGGGTTAATTTTTAAACGTGACACCTTTAGAAAAAAGAATGATAGGAGATGGAAATTTTTATAAATAGTAATCTTAATGACTTGACATGTAATGTTATTATTCCCAAACAATAGACTTAAAATCCAAGATTATTTAAAAATGCATATCAAAACCTTTCAAAGACATCTGATGTGTGCCTTCTTATAGTAGGTCTCTTTCTAGAAATAGGATGTGCCTGCAGTAAGTTATAATAGGGTTTTATTGTAACTTACAGCCTTGTATAAATCCTACTAATTATGGTTTGTAAAGTATGGTTTAAGGTTTAGTACAATGCATGAACATATCCATTCTAACCAGAATATAATATAAGCCACCTCGAGTTCCCTTTGACCGGGGAAATGTGGCAGGGTATAAATCAAATAAATCAAATCAAATCAATCAATAAATAAATAATGGTCTTCTCTGAGCCTAGGAGGCTCAGAGGACAAATTACAACATCAGTATATGTGGAGATCCCTCCCTTATCTGGTAGATGGTTGGCTATAGGTCCTGCTCATCCAGGGATAGTTACCATAAGAACAATAAAGGCTCTGCCTGAAAATAAAATTTATTTCATTGCTGAGATTTGTGTGACATGATCCACCCTTTTTTCCCCTTTCAATAAAATGGTTGAATAAGCCATTGTGAGTATCTTGTGATGGAATATAATCAACTGTCAAAAGTTTGATCGCATTCTTTAATTTGATTTATATAGATGTCCATCCTGCAACTGAGATCCGGGCAGTAAATGCAGGATTAACAATCAACAAAGAACAAAAACAAAACATAAATAACAAACAATAGAAGTAACAATATGCATGACACCTGAAGGCTGAAGCTAATGTTTTCAAACTTGACAACTTTTAGAATGTAGTTTTCAATTCCCAGAATTCCCCAGCCACTATTTCATAACCACCTTGCTGGCTGAGGGATTCTGAGAGTTAAAGTCCAGACATCTTAAGGTTGCCAAGTTTGAAAAACAATGCTCTAAATCAAACCACACAACCACAAACAAATTGCCAGGCTCATCCAACCTGTCATATTACGTGTGAACCCTTTTTCTGTTATTAACCTGCTTCCTCCAGGTCATTTATGCAACCATTATTGTGGAAGAAGTGACTGTTTCAAAATGAGGCATAAGGTTGTTTGCCTTTCTGCTGTTCTCACCAAATCTAACACAAACTCACATTTCAGTATGCGAGACAGCTTATTCCAGACCATCCCTACTCTGTCGGCCTTCCACAAAGCCACGAAGACCTGATGTTTTGTCTGGTGTGATTAGGATTTATTAATTTTATTGTTTATTCATTGTTTTTAGATACATTTTGAATTGTTTTTTAATTATATTGTAAGCTGCCTCGAGTTCCCCTTGATCGGGGAAGAGAGGCAGGGTATAAATTAAATAATTAATTAAATAAATAAATCCCCAAAGATGAGGAGTTCAGAGAGAGCATCATGAATTTGGTGAGCCACCATATTTTTCAAAGCACTCTCCTCCACCAAAACCTTACCTGGAATATCTTGGAAAAACTTCCTGGGGAAAAAAACCAAGTTTCAATAGTTAAAATTAACAAACCTGGAAGAATCTGTAGCTGTTCTTCCCAACCCCCGCCCTCAAGGTACTTTTTTAGGAATGTTTATTTCATGTCTATTTTAACAGGGAAACTTTCTCTTTCTCTTGTTGATGGAGACAGGATTTTTCACCAGCCATTAAAGGCAAGGCATCCAGATTATTGTCAATTAACAAATAACAAGCAGTTATTCTGCCTCCCATCTGCATTGTAGGATAGCTATTTTCTAGTATCCAGACCCCAGGAATACATTAGATACATAACAGGAGAGGAGTTTGTCTTTTTTCATATGGTGCTGCAGAATTTTGCATTCAATCCATGTTTGCCACACTGAACTCACTGAAACAGAACACAAATTAGAGTGCACTATTGAAAGAGAATTTTTTTGAAGCATTCTACCAAAAAGTGCTCCTGTAGGTTTTATATAAACTAGCAAAAATAGAGGGGGAGAATGCTGGAAGAATCTGCATCTGTGTTGTTTGTGGCTGCAGTTTTATTCACTTTTATACAGGAATAACCTTCACTGAATCTAGTCTGGTTCCCTTCAAAGTAGACGAAGAGATTGCCTCGTTTTTAAAAAAGGGCAGGTTTGATCATACAGACATGGTTGCAATCTTTTTTTTACCTTTCCCTTATAAACACACCTGCAAAGAAGCAGCTTTGTTGAGCGACACCTTTATTTGTCTATCAGTAGGCAAATACTCTTGCTTATTATGGAAACATCTTTCTTAGGTTTGGCCCACTTCATCTTTGTTCTCACTAAATATTGGAATCTGGCCCTTGAATCTTTTCCCTGGTTTTCAAACATTCTTATCCACTGCTGTAAACATAACAAAAGAAGTGGAAAGAAATCGCTGACTTGTTGGGTTGGGCATATACAAAACCTATTCTGTAGGTCTTGAGAGACAGAATATTTTCCCAGCGAGTGGAGGGGGGGAGGCAAACATTTTGTGCTTTGCAAGGAACATGGAAGACCATACTTCTATTTCTGAGGATAAAATACTGAATTGCATGCACAGACACCATAATCTGCCAAAATGCTTCATGTAGGGACATAATCTGAAACTGAAATCTTATTCATTCTATTGTCTTGATAGCCTCCATATGATAAACTTCAGAAATGTTCTTATACAAACCAAAAATACTGCTAAAACGGTTTGATAAAAAATGATACGGTATAGGAATAAAAAATCTGATGCTATTCCTAATGTAGAAACAATAGTCATTGTAGAGATTGCAGTTAATTGTACAAATACTAACTTTTGTTTAAAATTCTTTCTGGCACACAGAAATAATACCAAGTTCAAGGACAATCTCAACATGTTGCTTAGTCTATGACTGGGGTACCACAGACTTCACTCCATAAAGTAGGCAAGGCAAGGGTAAAATAATTAATTTTAATTGATTTTACATTTGAATAGAAATCAATACAGTTGGTATGGATTTTGTGCCAAACAATTATTTCGTTTTTCTTGTTAAATAATAATTTGATGGTCCTTGATGATAATTCTGATCATCTTGAAGTTACTGGTTCATCTATAAAACACTACAAAATATTGTCATCTAAAAAGCTTTGGTTATTTGCAAGGCTGTCTTTCTATAATTGTTTCTGTCTTGGCTCATATAGCCCAATAAAGTTGACACACACTGGGTCCCATCTAATGAACAGCATTATCTGGCCTTCCCTCTGGGACAGTCCATATGGTCCTATCCAACCCTGCAGTGCGTTAAGGCAGCAGCCCCCAACCTTTTAGGCACCAGGGACCGATTTCATGGGGACAGGTTTTTCTGCGGACCAGAGAGGGCATGGCTTTGTGTGCTGCCTGCATTCCGCGGATGGGGCATCACTTTTTGCGCGGACCTGTTTCTGACATGCCGTGGCCCAGTGCTGGTCCATGACCGAAGGTTGGGGACCCCTGCCTTAAGGGAGCCTTAAAGACCTGACACTTCCACAGATGTAGCCCAGGAAGCTACTAGATTCCATCACCTCAGATTGTATAGTTTATTATGGTTCTTTTGCATGCCTCCCCCATTCCCCATCAGCATGGCCGTTTTTAAAATTATTCTTTTATTCACTTCAACTCTTTGTAAACTGCCCAGAATCATAGGCAGTTTAGCAACCTTAGAAACTGAATGAATTAAGATTTTTGGCATTAATCGGACTTCCGAAAGCCTGTTGCAGTTTTACCACTTTTTAAAAATAATTAAGAAGTCAGGTAAGCAGAGACCCTGGAAGGCACCAAGGAGATGCCTCCAGGAACACTGGTGTCAATAAACATTGGGTGTGGGGGAGGGGGGGTTACAAAATGTCCTTTTTTCTCCATTAGATACGGAACAATTTATTTTATAATCAACAGTTAGAATCGCCTTCACCAAGCTGGAATACCCCAGATACATTGGAATCATAACTTCCCAAAGTCCCAGAATCAACACTTCTGGGGAACTTTGAAAGTTGTAGCCATGCACATATGAAAACATGCATAGGGAAAGCATGGCCAGGATATTACACCATCTTCATCTTCATCATGAAGTTAACACACAAACCTATTTTATAACCGTGGTTGTTCTAGAATTCATGAATTGAGTAGTTTGGGAATATCTGATATTGTAATCAACATAAATTTCCATCCTGCTGCCCTCTAGTCCAGTGATGGCGAACCTCTTTGCCAGCAAGTGCCCAAACCGGAATGTGCGTGTATGTGCATGCATGTGTGTGTGCCAGAACGCCGGAAACCCAAAGAATAGCTGGCTGGCGCACGCATGCCTGTTTTTTGGCCTGTTTTGGGGCTGTTTTCAGGCTGTTTTGGGGGGCATTTTGGGGCTGTTTTCACAGTGTTTGGAAGGCATTTTTTGGACCAAAAATGGCCTGAAAACGGCCTGGGTTTTTTGGCTGTTTTTCAGGCCATTTTTGGGGCTGTTTTCAGATGGTCCCACAGCACCCACGGAGACCAGCTGGCTGGCATGCATGCCCACAGAGGGCTCTGCACACCAGAAACCAGAAGAGCAGCTGGTGACAGCGTGCGTGCCCACAGAGGGGGCTCTGCATGCCACCTTTGGTGCATGCCATCACTGCTCTAGTCCATACCTAGAATATTATGCCCGGCTCTACAGTTCAAAATAAACATTAACAAAGTTGAATGTGCCACAGGAAAATAACCAAGGGGATAAGAGACTTGGAAGGAAAAAGTTCTGAGGTGTTATTGGAATTGTTGAGCATATTGTGGGAAAACATGACAGATGTCTTCAGTATCTGATGGTCTGCCATGTACATTATGATCAGTATTGTTTAAAAATATATAACAAGAAACTATAGATTTAAATTATAAGGAAAGAGATTTCAACTGGAAATCAGAAACAGTCTAACATTAACAACTGTTCAATAAAAGAACCACTTGCCTCAGAAGACAATGGACACTCCTTCACTGGAATAAACAGGTAGATGGCCATCTGTTGTGAGTGCTTTTAATGTTCAGGTGGTTGGACCAAATGATGTTCAAGTCCCTTCCAATCCTTATATTCTATGACTGTATTGGCTATGCCAATTTGGGATTATGAGAGCTTTAATCCAATATTTTTTCTAGGGGACTGGTTAGGAATTTTAAATAAGATTCTTTAATAGAATGCAGATTCCTCTGTGTTAATACTACTGTAGAAGTCTACATATGCCTAAATAGTTGGGGGAAGCTAAACTGCATTTCTACTATTTTATGTCCAGTAATTTTTTAAGAAATTCAAAAGTCTATTTACATGACATTGAATATTTCATGTATTCTGACCTTTCATTTAAGATAGTTGTCCGAAATACAGTATAAACCTCAAAAAGAGATGGGTGAACTATGCTTGCACACTGGTATTTGAGCAAGCATTCTTCCAGAGTTGGATGATGAAGCACCAATTCTTGTGCCATCTGCAACCTTCAGGACTAATTTCACTCTAAATATGTGATAGTGTGATCAAGCTTGGGGATATCAAGGCAAAGCCAAGCCCATGCAGTGGTTGTATAAATTACTGATGGTAATTTTGCTTTTCTTTTGTTTGTTAACCTCAGCTGATTTTATTTATGCAGTTTTTTATACTGTTTTAGGTTGTTCTACAGCTTTTAATTCCTACATGCTCAGAGTCATGAATTTATATGGGGAATCATATAAACTGAAATAATAAATAAGTATATAACTTAATGCCAAACTTGCCTAATGTTTCACAATGTGAAATAACTATATGTCCCTACTCTGCAGGAAAAAAAGGAGAAAAGGCATCCTCATTCACTTGGCTTCAGAACAGTCCTGGCATGTATCCCCAGCAAAATCTGGCATTAAGTAAAATTGCCCTTTGGGCCCTATAGAATGACTCCGTTTTACTTCTTCTCTTCACACCTTTTGAATTAAGAGTTTTCTTTCGATCTCATCTTGTCAGCACAGTGAAGGGTTGCTTAAAGGTAGATTTTAAAATTCATCTGAAGTGCACTTACAGCGGCATTTCTGCTCTCAATATTACACAATGTTACTGAGAACATGTTAGCAAAAGAACGTTTGTGCAAGCTTTATCGGTCCGCCATGACATCATGGTATAAAAAACAAGGTTAGGATTAGTTACGTGAGGAATATTTAGTTATGTTTGTTTTATAGGGCTGATGGGCCACTCCAATCACAACCAACTGAGGAAAGGGGACTGTCTCAACTCCATATTCTTTTCTATTTCAAGTGAATCTTGAGACAGTTTTGTGTATGAAGAAAAAACATGTGGCATAAGCTTTCTGACGCTGTACCAGTTTGGAATACAAATGAGAGTTTAAGTGGTTTGCAAAAAATATCTCCATTTTCCTCAGGTGGAAAAAAAATGCATCATTTTCCCCTCACTTTTAGTGTGATAATATTCCATTGACCAATGTTTTATATTTGTGGTGAAATTCCAGTAATATTCCCCACCCAGTTTTTTTTTAAAGGTACAGTCATTGTATGATTTGATGTTCTGCACGAGCATACATGGTCCTGAAAGCATCTAAAAAAAAAATTAAGACAGTATGTAAAGGCCAATCTGTGAATAGCAAAAAAAAGCAGCCGTTTCCAGTCTTTCCAAGAAAAAGGAACATCTTGCTTAGTTGCCTCTTCTATGCTCTGGCTTCAAGCCACCCATCCAGAGTTGTGCCATGGAGCTGTTATCAAAGGAAGGGAATGAGAAGGGTGGAAAGGAAGCTTGACAGATTTCAAATAAAGCTTTATTCTGGAACCAAATGATCTGAAGTTATGGTATGGAACTGTATGTCAAGAAATAATGACATGTTATTTCTGTACGTTAGAAATAACAAACTGGAACAAACATTTCTAGAAATCCCAAAGGCCAAGGGGTTTTAATTAGCTGCTTCCGTCTTCTTCACTCTGTACCCTGAGTTCATTAAATATTTAAAGAGCAATGTAAAGATAGGCCTTAAATATTCACTTACTTGCTCACCGTCAATACAAATTCACAGCATTGTCCTTCCAGTACAGGGCCAGTATATTGGCAAAAGTACAGTAAAGTGCACTAAACTTTTTTTTTAAAGCTATTCTACAGAATTTTCTTTAACATACATTTACAGCAAAAAATCATAGACAGTGCCACCCATGTTTCCAATTACCCTATTATCCCTTAATTATCCTAATGTATTTGGGATAATTGCTGCCTGAACAGGTGCCATAATTTCAAAAGAGTAAAAAAAAAAAATGGCATTAGAGATGACCTTGCATTCCAGCACATAATGCAACTTTATACTGGACAAAGAGTCACTTGACAACAACCTTACCAAGTTGTACATGGTATGTGTGTATAAGAGTGTCTGCCTTAAAATTAAAGTTGGAGATGTCAGCAGAAGTGCGTGCACCCAACAGCTTGTTACAGCAACTCCTGCTCATCATCTTCTGATCCAGAAGGTCCTTGTCGTACTTCCTCATACCATTTGTTGGTGAGGCTTTTCATCTGTATGCGCCCGTGATGTAGGTCCTGTGATAAAGGGAAGGTTCAGCCCCTTTAGAAAGTTAGAACTGCACTTCTCCATCTACCTGTGCATAAGGCAGTACAACTTCATTTAGACTATTCCAGATTTCAGCTAAAACAAATCCAGAGAAGTCACGATGGACAAGCAAGGCAAGGCTGGCCCTTCCTATGCCCTGACCACCAATCTTCTTAGCCTTGCCCCCAACCCTCTGATCTACCACTACACTTGAATTCAAGTACAGCAATTCAAGATCAGTCCAACCTGGCCAATCTAATTTTTCCCACATCTTCCTTCTTCCTTCTACCCCTCCCTACCACCATGGAATTGCTAACTGTTGACACCTATCCACCTAATACACCTGACTAACCCACCCTACCTCTCCTGTCAATGCTTGCCTTTCTTCCCTGCTGCCACTTTACACCCACTTGCCAAACATCCCTGTAACCAAATGCTTTGTTAAAATCTGTTGTCTCCTATTCCAAGCTATTTCTGTTGAAGCTCTGCACTCTAGGTCTGTGAACAGATGAAACATGCACTCAAGTACCAATTTTGACTGAATAGGGAAAGTTTCATACAATTCAACGGCCTTAAGATGCCTAACTCAGACTGAAATGTCTCCTTTAATAAGGCATTGTATGGCCATATATAGTGTTTTAACCATTTCTATGCACATTCCAGAAAAACCCTATATTTGTGTGGATTTGCATTGTGCTAAACAGCAATGTTTTTTGTTTAATGTGAATGGGTTGAAGTCCGTGGATTGTTTCAGCCTATTTTTAGCTTAGCTGATTTTTAGCCTATTTTTGGTTTAGATGGCAAATGTTGTTTATGATATGTGAATAGAAATACGCATTCTGTTATTCCTGTTGGCTTGTTGTTGTTGTTGTTGTTGTTTTGTTTTGTTTTTGCTCCCTTATCAAGTCTCCCAATCAATTGAAAGGCTCAAAGCAAGGGAAGGGAAGGAATATAAGCCAGAAATCTGTCAACAGACTGTGATTAAGCTATGCTTAGAACAACTCATGGCAGAGGTTGCCTGAACTCTAACCAGTTAAATGAGGTTTCTATAAAGAGAAAGTCAAAATGTTACTGCAGGAAGCTTGGGTTATTTTAATACAAATAGCAGTCATTGTATTCTTTATCAAATTAGATTGAAAGTCAATCTGCTATAGGATTTGTTTAGGCTGAACCTACCTCTTGGGTGAGCCGTCTGGTAAAGAAAGGATTCAAATATTTGACATCAAGCCACATAAAGCCTTTGAGATCCTGCCGCTTTATATAATGAGCTTCATATTCTTCTTCTGTCAGTTCAGATAAGTGTTCAGATTCAATGGTGTTTCCCTGAGAGGAGATGATTATAAGAATTAAAAAACAATAGTTTTCTTTGATGTTCCTTAACCCTACCATTTTTCTTACTGTCTTTACACGTAATTCAGCAAAAGTGTCGATAACTTTATAGTTATGATGTAAAAATTAAGGATGTCACTAAAGACAAGTAATATTAAAAAAAATAAGGATCGTTAATGAAGAAAGAAACCTTGACTTGCATTCAACCATTTCAAGAGCCAATTTCTGACTCTCACAGGCTTTAAATTTGTGTTGGTTGATGGCTTTGGCAGTTCGCATTGCACCAAATGTGATACAAAAGAGAGCAGCAAAGAACCTGCTAGGAACCAGTATTTCATTAGTCAGGTCATTATCACAAAAATGGCTTGTCTGTTTTGTGACTTTACCTTCCAGCTGCTTTTTGCCTGATTTGAATTTACACCAGCCACCTCAAAACAAAGGGTGGTTGAGGGAAACGCCAGCAGAAAATGTCCACATTGCAAAATGACCAGCACTGTACATTCTGCAACTGCATTGCAGCACAAGTAAAAAAGCAGAAATAAGCACAGAGCCTAGCAAGTACATCTGTTCCAAAATGATCCCAACCTTCTTCTGACAAACACATGTGAGGTCCTTAGTGACGGGGATTTAAATATTTAAAGAGTTTGGGTGGAATTACATCTGAGGATTCCGGCACAAATACACATTTAATATGTAGAAACACTTAAGTGAGCCTTATACAGACTGACATGCTTTCATATTACAGTTTCAGGGCAACCCATGATTAATTTAACTGGGATTTACTGAAAGACAATACTTCACTAAGTGTAACAAACTATACTTTTGGTGTGGCATGACAGAGCTCCATTTGACCCCCTGCTAAGAGGACTGAAGAGATAGAGCTCAGCTCTTTTTTTTCCCCAATCTCTACCATGCAACTCCATATATAAAACTAATTCCATCTAGAGCAGGGATGTCAAATTCAAGGCCCACGGGCTGGATCCAGCCCATGGGGTGCTTAGATCTGGGTCGCTGGGCCGTCCTAGAAATAGCAAAGGCCCACAGTGACTCTGCCAGCGAAAGTGGAGCTTGCAGGGGCGGCGTATGCCCCACCATCCCTGTTTTCAGCCGCAATGGCCTCCTGCAGCCCTCTGCCAGTGAAAACGCCCCACCACCACCAAGCCAGGCCCTATTTTCGCTGTTAGAGAACTGTAGGAGGCCTGTCGCAGCTGAAAACGGGGCCAGGAAGGCCATGTGTGGGCCCCCCAAGCTCCGTTTTCGCTGGCAGAGGGTTAGCAAAACACACTAAAAACAAAACAAAAGGATAAATGTTTCTCCTTTTGCATTTGAGCATTCAAGAAGGGACAGGAAAAGAGAAAGGGAAAGAAGAAGAAGGAAAGATAGAAAGAAAGCAAAGAAAGAAAAATAAGGAAAAAGGGAAAGGAAGAAGAAAGGAGAATGAATAGGGAAAGAA
>JANHGC010005687.1:5667-20093 GCA_027560395.1 Boaedon fuliginosus | reverse complement strand
TTGACAAATCAGACATTATTAATATGTATGTGTGAAAGCCATCTATAGAAAGTTTTTTAAAAAGTAAAATATGATGATATCCTTAGGCATAGCATCCAATTAATCAAGAAAATTTACTTTCACCTACTTTCAAACCAAGCAATCAGAAAGTACCCATTTTGCCCAACATATCCTACTGATTTATTAAAAACTGAGCTTTGTAAACATCTGCAAAATAACTCCGTTTCTGGTCTCAAACCCAGAAACTAATACAGCAACAAATATAAGCCAAGAAAGCAGAATGAATTTACACACCAGCTTCTAATAGAATTTTAAAAATAAATTCATAAAGACTATAGTGGTGAAGAATGTTCCCAACATAAATTCCTGCCCTTATATGTAATTAAATATACTTCCGTGGCTCCTAAGAGAAAGAATAATTGGGGCTCTTTTATATGAGAGTGGGTGGCAAGCATCAATGTGACAATTAAGGAGGAGTGATGGTTAAAAAGCATGCTAACTGAAAGAGCATAAGTGCATATTATGTATATTTATTGCATTAAAATAAGTAGTGTTTAAAGAAGCACATTGCTCTTTGCCTAAATGAGCATTAATTTCAAAAGATTTTTTTTTCTTCCATGTACATAAATGTACTTACTTTGTCAGGACAATTGAGACTGCGTCATTGAGAATGCTTTCTCCAAAGACCAACATGTTAAGCACAGGGTCCACATTAAGAGCATTAAAGATAGCAATAGTAGCTACTGGATCAACAGCAGAGATCAAGGAACCAAAGGCAAAACTGTTAGGAAATACAATAAATACATTAACATAATGTCTGAATTATTAAATGCTATTGAGGTTTGAGATTTACTCAACAACCCTGAAATGCATCAATGGATTTAAATCATCATTAGCCTGGAATGCATTAATGTTTCTTCTCATTCTAACAGAAGATGAATCGCAGCCCATGTAGACTAACAATTATCAACAAACAAAATAAAGATAGCATATTTTTTCAAATATTTAAAAGCAACCTGCTCAATGGCAGATATTCATTATATCATAATTAATCTAAATTTTTAATTTAATATTTATTATTAACAGGTTAAACTTAGATTTCTTTTCTGTTTTAACAGGACATCCCAGATACCTTTTGCGAACTTTTATCATCACATGTATGTATCCCTTCTATTTAAACATAACATTTTAACAAACAATACACAACATAAACATAATATATAATTACAATGGTATCCATCTAATCATTGCTGTTAGTTCATCAAATCCTTAAGATATAAATGTCTGCTCTCTTCCAGTAATCTTCCAGCCATTTTCTAGGATTTTTCAAAACTAATATAGATTTAGCCAAACCATGTGATGTAAGTCATCTGGTGCTGTATATTAAAATTAAGAAGCAATGACCTCTTCTTTACAGTTAAAAGGCTGAAGGCATATTGTTATGGCATGTTAATATCCTCTTTTATTCACATTTTCACCTACCTACCTAATTAAGCATTATATCATCACTGAACTTAACACTGGCTACTTACTCTTACAAACACACAAAGATTATATTATTTCTCTCAAAACTTACCTGTCAGTCATATTCAGTTTATAAATTACATCAGCCTAGAAAAATTGAGAAAAAGAGAAACATCTAATAAAAGCTAACTCTCCTCTTTTCCATCTATTAAGGAACTAGCATATTTGGTCAAGGATCACAGTGAGTTTCCTTGTTTGAGTTTACAGATGGATTCTGTGTTTTCAAAAATAAGGAAACTGTAGATTTACTTCCTATGAAGATTTCTTGAAATGTAAATCTTCCATTCTCACCCAGGTATTGCCTTGAGTGGGGGTTTGTATGTTTCAAGAAAAGCTGCCTTTTTGTCTCTTATTCTACTGTATTTTAACTGTTGTAAGCCACCTCGAATTCCCCCTGACTGGGGAAAAGAGGCGGGGTATAAATCTAATAAAATAAATAAATAAAAACAAAGTCCAGTTGCCTTTTGAAAAAGCACCTTTGAGACTGTCAAGGCCTGAATATTGGAATTGAAAGATTATGGAATTAACCAGTTACGGTGGTCCCAGTGGTTATTGACACACTGGGTGACATTCCCAAAAATCTTAGACAATAGTTATAATTTCCATCAATCAATTACAAAAGGCCACACTGCTTCAATCTGCAAATATATTACATCGATACATTACAATATCCTAGGTTCTTGAGAACTTGACGCATATAAAGGCCAACACAGCTAAAGTACTGGTAGCTATGATTTCACATTGTTCTGAACAGATAAATGATCATATTTTTAAAATTTATATGCCACCTGACACTCAGCAAGTGGAGAAGGCAATTTAAATTTATGACTACAAAGAATAGTGCGACCCCCGTGCTTCCCTGCCCCTCTGCACATGTGTGCGTGATCCCCAGAGCCACAACACAGCTGTTTGTGCTGCTCAGCTGTGCTTCAAAACATGGTAAAACAGATGGGGCATTGAGCCCGTTCACGCGCATGCAGAGGGCGATAGAGGCACACGGCCGCATGCACCGCACATGCCCTTTCGGCACGCAGCCTCAAAATGTTCGCCACCACTGTCCTAACCTGAGCTGAACTGCAGCTCCCGACAGCCCTAGCCAGCATGGCCGAAGGTGAGGAATGCTGTGACTTTGAAGTCAGCAATGCCCGGTGGGTCATTGATTCCCGAGTGTTGAACTATTCTCCAAGTGAGATGAAGTTCCCAAAATTTTAAGTCCAACCACAATATTATACTAGACACTATTTTTTTAATGAGACAAAAGGAGAACATCTTATTTGGAGCGGGTGGGCAGTCATATTATCTGCATTTAATTAATTTTACTAAATATGCAGTAAAAATTAAATTTAGCTTTTGTCCTAGTCTTGTCCTCTTTCTTGTCCTGGCTCTTTCCACTTTTTAAGAATGTAACTCTTGCCTCTGAAAAGGTCTACACCTCTGGACTAGATTATTTTGCAGGTCCCTTCCAACTCTACCTTTCTAAAATATTACATAGACTCTCAACATAAACAGTCCTATCTTAAATTTAAGCGCTTTCTGATTTATTGCAAGTATTAAATGCTGGTGCTATCACCTTGCTTAGCATTATGTTTGAAAAAGATACAATCTCTGCTGTTGCAGTAATTAATTACCTGGGAGTTCCCCAGTGGGGATACTCTATCTTTCCTCTGCTGTTCTGGGATTTAATTAAAATCATCTGAAAGTCAGACTATATTACCTGCTTTAGCTAGGGAAACAATTACTGTTGTTTCTGTATGTAAAATGCCAGCAACCTGAAAAGCAAAATGATGTCTATGGTGTAGAAGATCCAAGGGACAGGATAACTCTAGGAAGTCAATTTCAGATTTTGAATAGCCAAAGAAGACAATATGTCATTAGTCAGATATATGAAAGATTCTGAAATGCAGTAATTCCAGGAAACTGTAAAAAGCAGATATCATTGTGTCCTATAAAGCACTACTTGATTGATGGATTGATTGATTAATTGACTGATTGATTGAGCCCTCAAGTCAGTCTTAACTCCTGACCTAGATTCTAAAGTTTTCTTGGCAAGGTTTTGGAAGTAGTTTGCCATGGCCTTCTTCCTAGGACAGAGAGAAAAGGGCTGGCCCCAAGGTCAACCAGCTGGCTTCATCCATAAAGCATGACTAGACCTCCCAATATCTCATTTCCTAGCCTGGTGCCTTAACTACTACACCAAAACATTGCTTTATTTTATGTAAAAATAATTGTATTTTATTATTAGCTTTTGCATATATTTAAGCCCTTATGAAGGGATTCTCCAATAAAAATACCACTACAAAAGTGTATATTAGAAGAAAGTATACAAAAAATGGAGATGTTCATAAGGATAATATTAAAAATGCATTAGGTATAGTTGCTTGCAAAGAATATGTATGCTAGGAAATCTGTATATAAAATCCATACAGGAAATTTTCTGTTCCAACACTATGTGAATAGACTTCCTAACCATACAATCCCTAGTTCCATGTTGCTCTAGTTAGAGAAGGAAGGCAGTAGGCTAAGGAATTCCTTTTGCCAATGCTGAGTTCATTCCTCTGTTAGGAGAAACACATAGAAAAATGCATTCAATTAAAAAAAAAAAGAATGCAACTATGAAAAAATTGAAACAAACTTGGAATGGGAAAAGTATTGAGAGAAATCAAAATGAATATATTCATTTATTTTTACCAGCTATTCTCCTATTCTCCATGCACGGTCTCACCTGACCAAGAAAGTAAATTCCTCCGCCAACTATGAAAGCTGAAATAGCTGTCCCAATCACAGAAAACAAGGTGATGGAGCCTATGTTCTGGAAGAAGTTCCCCTAAAATAAGAAAGTACAAGAGAAATATAAGAAAAGAAAGTTTTGAAAATGCTATAAACCAAAATTCACCTGCAATCAATATCAGGACCTGAATCCAAACAAATGTAAAAATTAATGATTACCCTAATATAATTAGGGTAAAAAATAAATTCAATAAATAAATACATAGGTTGGAGAAGCACAGGATGCATTTACTCATCCATGTGTAAATTGGTAAATCATATATATCTAGCATGAACAAGTTAGACTTTCAGATCCAGGGACATTACTATCTGTGCAGATTGTGAGGCTCATCTTTGCTTTCTTCTTTCTTGTTTGTTTAATAAAGTTATTTATTTATTTGTTTATTTATTTATGTATTTATTTATTTCTATTTATAACCTGCCTCTCTTCCCTGGTCAGGGGGAACTCGAGGCGGCTGCCCTACTCAATAACAAAACTGGGCAGAATAAACCAATAATAACCATATAATTAAGCAGAAAAGAAGGGGCTCATCCTCCACCCTCCACCACCCGAGAAAAGAAAACCAACCAGAAAAGAAACCTGTAAGAGTTTCACCACCCACTCAAACCCAAGACCTGGGGTAAAAACCATATATTGAATGGCTTTTAAAACTAAGGCACTGGGAAAATGAGGAAACACCTACAGAAGATGTAATTTAATAATGTTTAGATTGTGCAAAAATTGAAGGATTGACACTAAAAATAAAAGAAAAAGATGTATTTTTGAACATGGGACTTGTTTTACAAATGGTTGAATAGTACAGGTAGAAATTAGAAGTGGGAAAAGTATTAGAAGAAGACAGCTCGGCATGCCAATTGGGCCTTTCCATAACTGGCTATCTCTAATAATTTATTTCCATTACTGAATAGACCCCAACCATGGCTCCCTATGTGTGACCTTCAGCAGCGGGGGAAAGTGTGGATCTAGTAAAAAGCTTCCCAGTTTGTAATTTCAATAACCCTTTCCACTTCTTCAGGAATGACACATTCAAACTCCTTCTGGCTAACCACAGAAAGCAGAAATAAAGGGCAAGCCTGCCATGTATTGGTCTCTCAATGCTTTGGGCGACGTCAATGAGTTCCATAAATTCCTGAGCTTTTAGAGGGTTTTAAATATTTGTAATTTTAATAAAATGTAATATTGCTTATGGCTGGTGGATTTTGCAATATTATTTTCTGCTTGTTCTACTCTTGTAAATGACCGTTTGGAAGCTGTATACAAACAATTGTAACAAACAACCAAAAAAACTCACTTTGTGCAATGAATACCCAGATTCAAATATAATTGGCGGAAGTAAAAGAAGAAAAAACATATTAGGACGAAACATTTCTTCTTCCTGAAAAAGACCACAAACAAAAAGATTAAGAAATTATGAGAAAGGGAATAATACCATATTGGAACAAAGACAAATCCAGCATCTCTAATAATTGTATTACAATATGTTCCACCAAGTGAGTGTTGATTCCTAGTCATCACACGGATAAGATTTTCTCCAGGATAATCTGTTCTTAACGTTGTCATTTAAGTCTTCTGTTGCCATTTTAATTCAGCCCACCCAGCTTGTTGCTGGTCGTTTTCTTCTTCACTAGTCCCAACTTAGGCATGATAGCTAGCTGGGTGATTCTCTCTCAACCCAACCTACCTCCCAGGTTGCACTTGGTGAGAAAATGGAGGAAGAACTGAAAAACCTCAAAGAATGTACTACCCTAATATCTGAATTGTCAAAATAGGCAACATGATAACAAAGGTAATATAGTGAAGTAATGTATTATTATTAAGTATCACCCATTGGCATAAAGAATCTAAAATTCTACATTTAAAATTAGGGATACTTGAATTTAAATATATAATAGGGCAGGTCTTTTGATTTTCAGAATGCAATTTTTATTTAAATGTGACTAGGGTGGATTTTCATCTTTTTTTCACCTTTTGATAGGCTTTAAAGGACTAAATTAACTTACTTTCCCTAGAAAACCTACCACACGTAAAACAAACCTTAATCCTTCACTTCTTAATTCCTTAATTCCCCTAAATTAGACTGAAAATGTTGTCTTTGTTCATTCCATGAGATATTGACTGCAGGTTGCCCAGTGGTGGGCTGCTGCCTGTTTGGACTGACTCACCCGTACAGTAGTTCTGACTACCGCCTCGAGTTCCTCTTGACCGGGGAAGAGAGGCAGGGTATAAATATAATAATAATAATAATAATAATAATAATAATAATAATAATAATAATAATAATAATAATAATGTCTTCCTCCTTTAGCAGTGAAGAAAAGAATATTAATTGGGAGTTGGGCATTCAAGCTGAATTATTTAAAATAAGTATGGCATCAATTATATGATAAATGTATGGTAAAAATTGTTGATATACCTTCCAGTTGGCCAGCTTTTGAGATTCTATAATTTTTATAACTGCACCCATCAAGATACCTAAAAAGAAAAAAACAAGACAAAGAACAAATCATCTGTTCATGTGATAATTGAAAGTTGTAAGCCATTACAAATGAGTCATCTAAAAGTAAGTCTAGTCTAAAACAGTGGTCCTGTATTCCTTCCTCCACATCCTCATTATGCCTGAAATTTTCTCATAAAGCTCTGACTTCTGGGCTCATCCTGTCTATCTTGATGTTATTAATAACAGAACTAATCTGCTGAAAGACCAAAATAGGAAACCAAAAACAGCTCTACAGCTGCTATTAGCTGGTCTGATATCAAAGAGCAATTTCACAATTCCTCGAGTTGGGCAACTAAAGAACTTAGCATTTATTTATTCCGTATACACAGCAGTTGTCACGTAACTTTAGGCAGCTGACAACAAAACAATCCAGTAATATGGAAAGTAAATACTGAAATAAAGAAATGAATAAAAAGGGAAAGAAGGGAGAGAGGGAAATCACATACAAATACCTATAGTTGCTAGGTCAAAATTCACCACACCCATATAAACACATACTGATGTCTCATACCTTAGTGACTGAGGAAACCCTCATGTTTCAGGGCGTTTCCGAAGGCTAGCAAGCTCTGGTTATCTGGACTTCTGTCCAGCAACAGAGAAAGCATTTCAGAATTTTAATTTTGAGCTTTTTATGTTGATTACAAAAACTACATGAAACAACTAGCTTCAGTCATGCTATTTCCAATTCAAAGGAAAACTGGTATAACACAATCATGACCATATTTGTGTAAGTGATTTTCACATTCCTGTTATTTAACCTGTGCTCAAAACAGTTACAATTTTTATAGCAAGGTCTTGAGAGAACTGGACTTATGTAAAGAGGAAGAAAAGGCACATATATCAATGACACAATAATGAAGTTAATGGTAACAACTATTTTTATGTATCCAACAAATTATGGGACAAGCAGCTGATGCATAGTGATCATGTGGAACTGTTTATTTTGTTCTTCCCTGAAACAAAACTGCTAATATTATATTTTAACTCATTTGCATTCCCACCTTTTGATAATACTCTACAGAATGTTCTTTGAAGGGCTCTGGAGTAGCACAAGAGCACCACTACAATGAGACTGTAAAGAATTCAGACTGTAGATTACAAAATATAATGTGGATTACATTTAAACCAGCTTTTATGGTTTGTAATACTGGCCCGTTTGTCTCTGTCAGAAGACAGCAATGGTAAATCACTTCTACACTGCTGCCAAGAAAAACAGAGTATCCATGGAGTCTCCACGAGCCAAGATTGATTCACTGTCATCTTTAGTTCCAGCAAGCAGTAATACCTAACTATTCTGTCCATGCTTACAAACTAAATAGGGTCAAATTTAAATGTACTTGGATGGGAGACTATAAGGAAATTCCAGGCTGTAAACTAGCCTGGAAAGTCCCCAAAATATCCAGCTAGGCATGAGGAGTTGAGCTCAACTTAAGAGAATTAATATATTTACCAAATCACAAATGAGGGAGAAAGAGGACCACAAGTTTATCTCATCATTAGTTCATTCTGAGTTCTGTTCATAAAAATTCTGTCTGCCTCCCTCTAACTGTGAGCACACATACTGTTTATTGATGCAAGTTACCAGATTTTATACTTTTTCCTGCTGATGCCCTAGAAATGTAGCACAGCTGCTCCTATATTTATAGGAACAATCTGCACAATGCCTGAAACAAAAACCATAACCCAGAAAGAAGGGGCTCTCTGTTTGCTACTAATGTTAGGGTTCTCAAAGTCCAGGCTAAACCAATCTGATTATCTTCAAATCTGTTGGTCAATACCATCCCATCATGTACAATTAGTTTAGCTAATAGTCACATTGGTTGATGACAATGAGAATTACAATCCAGAATACCTGGATTTCAAAAAAATGTAAATCATACAGGATGAGGAGAAATAACACTCAGGTTCAGCTGGGAATTTGTTCTTCCACCCCATTCTAAAATAGCAAAGCAAAATGCTCCTAGCTTTCAGAGTATCAATCACTTATTAGGCTAGGTAAAAATGAGTCACAGAGCTCTGATCTACCTCAAGCAGAGAAGATGTTGAAATTGTCAACAGCAGTGCCAGATCTACAGAGAGGGTTTTCGATATTGCCATTCCTACTTGCACAATAATAATCTGCATCCTTCACTCTCTTAAAACAAATATGTACAATCATCATGATTATAGAATCTGAGGGCTGTAGGTTAAAATCCTTGTTCAGGCATGATAATCAGTGACTGTCCTTCTCAGAGTCACTGATTCCTGGCCATATAAATCTGTCTAATAAATTGTTAAATAAATTGATTTGGAACCAATCATATTATTTCTCCCCTTCATACTAGTGAACTTCACAGTATGGAATGTTCCATACTGTGGAATGGAGGGGGAGACCTACTTACCACTGGGTTGAATCTTATGAAGGAAATGTGTTATACAGGCAAATGACAAAAAAAAGCAAACAGATTAAATTACAATCTGGACTTTGAAAATATCAGTGACTGTCATTTATTCAAACAGAACAGAATAATTTTTCCTGCTACTATCAGTACTCACCTAGAGAAACAACAGCAACACTCTCTGGCAAGAAATGCAGTCTGTATCTTATCAATAAATGCACCAATATGATGCAAATAGCTGAAGAGAAAGCAGACAATATTTAGAGTTATAAAAACAAAATTCTTGATCAAACAAACTCTGCCATTATCCTTTGAATTTGAAATATGAAGCTTGAAAAAAGTTGAACATTCCCAAAAGAGAACCAGTTAGTTACCATAAATGCTATCTATAATAACTTTTTAATATTTTATATGGCCTTACAGCACATTTCCCTGTGAGTTCTGATCAAAAACACTGTAACATAGCATTGTCAGGTTCACGTCGGTTTTGGATAGAAGAAACATTGATGGCTTTGATCCAAACCATTCTTTCACATAACATATTATATTTGGAAAAAGTCACTTCTAGGATTGTTCTAGAACAGATTACAATAAGATGTGCAGAAAAGAGCAAATACCCATTTGGAGAGGGACTGTTAGCTGCTAGGAGGAAGAACCCTAACGTCTCCCATTTATGCAAGAAATCCTAAGGTCCAAAGCTACATATCCAATTATAAAATCTATGTAAATTCTTGCAATCTGTTATATTTTTAATTAACAATTCAGGACAACAGATTTTCTTCCATGTAAACATGGAAGAAAGTAGCATCACTAAAAATGAGATATATAGGTCAGAGGCAGCCAATATTTTTAGAACAGCGGGCATATTTTTTATTATGAGAATCTGTTGGAACTCCTGTAGCAAAATACTTGACGTAGTGTACATGATGAACCATAAAAACACCTGTTCCCAGATGATCTCCGCCAGTATGGTCTTTGCTGTGGGCTCCTTTGTTGCGCTGTCAACTTGGATGCTTCCTTGCAGATGTTGCATTACCAAACTAGATAACAATATCAGTGCTAGAAGGGAGCAGGGGTTGCTCTGTATTTATATACTACATTTTTTTTAAATTTGGCAAATTTTAACTGTTTAACCAACTGTCCCATCTTTCATATTAAGAAACACAAGTAAATTAATTGTCAGATCGGTTGTATGGTCAGCCATTACCTGGTCTATTTACTTTTTTTTATAAATAATTGGATTAAAATTTTAAAAACTTAATGTTTTAACCTTAAGCTTCATCTTATTGCTTCTGAGAATTTTCTCACTGAATTGAACACTGTGAAATGCCTCTAGCCAATATTACTTAATATTTTGTGAGCACATAACTATATGAATATTAATCAGTCCTATTAGACATGTGGTAACAAATGTAACTCACTGTACAATAACATCAACACAAGTAACACAGGCAAGCACCTACCCAGTTGTGAAATGTTGTAATTATTCTTGTGCACGTAGCACTGTGGTTTTTTTTTTACAAAAGACTTTCCAAAATTTAATGTTGCAAGGATTTTACCACTCATGACAAAGGCTGTTACAATTACATTACAACAGTATGTTATATACACCTAAATGACATTTGTTTTACATATTAAAAACTGGAAAATCAATTCTCCATCCATTACTTTTGCTATTTGTACCTCACATTGTGGAGTATTATTGACTATATTTCCCCCCACTTATAACATTTCCTGAAATAGAAACAATAGGTACAATCCAAGGTGCTGGTTGTCATCTTTAAAGCCCTACATACTTTGGGGCCAGGCCATTTGAAAGGTTGTTTTTCCCCTATTACATCCCCCCAGCCCACCAGGATGGGATGCCTGGGCAGGGTACCATCGAGTAGTGATATACAGGTAGTCCTCAGCTTACCCCAGTTCTTTTAGTGACTGCTCAAAGTTACAACAACACAGAAAAAAAGTGACTTGTGATCATTTTTCACACTTAAGACCATTGCAGCATCCCCCATGGCCGTGTGATCAAAATGCAGTCACTTGGCAACTGACTCATATTTATGACAGTTGCAGTATCCCAAGGTCATGCAACTTCCTGACAAGCAAAGTCAATGAAGAAGCCAGATTCATGTAATAACCAGGTTACTATCTTATCAACTGCAGAGATTCACTTAACAAGTTTGGCAAAAAAAAAAAAGCCTAAAATGGGGCAACATTCACTTAGCAAATGTTTCACTTAGCAACAGAAATTTTGGGCTCAATTTTGGTCGTAAGTCAAGGACTGCCTGTACATCTAACGAGAACATGAAAAAGGGTCTTCTCAGCCCATTCTTTATGGAACGTCATTCCTCCAAGGTACAATTGCCCTCCCAACTTGTTTTTTTTCTGAAAGGTCCTAAAACCGTGGCTTCGTAAGCGGGCCTGGAGACCACAAATGTTGATGGAACCGATCAAGTGGCTGATTTCACTGACGTATTGTTGCCATGAGGTGTGGGGATGTTTTTTAATGGGTTTTTATTATATGACAGATTTTTTAAATGTTGTAAACTGCCCAGAATCACCTATTTGAGAGTTGGGTGGCTATATAAATGTATTAAATTTTATTTTATTTATTTATTTTATTTTTATCAGATTTATACCCCGCTTTATTTCCCCAGTCAGGGGAACTCGAGGCGGCTAACAACAGTTAAAATATAATATATTATAATGTAAAAAAGTCTAAAACAACAATCCACACATACACAACATTCAAGAAGCTTCAGAAAGAGGGGGGCACATCAATTCCAGCCCCTCCGACAAAGCCAGGCCTTCGTGGCTTTGTGGAAGGTCAACAAGGTGGGGATGGTCCTAATCTCAACAGGGAGCTGATTCCAGAGTGTCGGCGCTGCCACAAAGAAAGCTTTAGCACAGGGGCCCGACAGCCAACATTGTTTGGCTGACAGGACCCATAGTAAGCCTTCTCTGTGGGCCCTAACTGGGCGCTGGGAGGCATAAGGCAGCAGGAGGCGTTCTCGAAAGTACCCCGCCCCTAAGCCATGTAGGGCTTTAAAAGTTGTTACTAGCACCTTGAATTGCACCCGGAAGACCACTGGAAGCCAATGCAGCTCGCGGTGGATAGGTGTTATATGGGTGCACCGAGGTACACCCTCAATCACTCTTGTGGCTGCATTTTGAACCAGTTGAAGTCTCCGAGTACTCTTCAAGGACAGCCCCATGTAGAGCGCATTACAGTAGTCCAAACAAGAGGTGACAAGGGCATGAGTTACCGTAAGAAGAGCCTCCCGGTCCAGAAAGGGGCGCAATTGGCGCAGCAGGCAAACCTGCCCATAGGCACCCCTGGCCACAGCTGAAAGATGGTGGTGTAATTGTAGCTGTGGATCCAGGAATATCCCCAGATTGCGCAACCGTTCTGAGGGGAGCAATTTGTCTCCCCCAGCATAAGAGATGGATCATTAACTGGACCCCGGGGGAGCAATAGCCACTCAGTCTTGTCAGGGTTGAGCCTGAACCTATTGGTCCCCATCAAGACCCTTACATCCTCTAGACACCGGGACATCACCTCAGTGGCATCACTAATTCAATTAGGGGCAGAGATATAAATGAATAAAATTCTCAGAAAATAATTTTACTTAGTAAAATGCAGTAACTTTACTTGCAAATATTATTTATTTATTAGATTTATACTCCACGTCTCTTCACCCAGAAGGGGAACTCGAGGCATCTTCTTAGCACTACAGGTAGTCCTTGACTTATGAGCACAAAAAAATCTGTTGTTAGGTGAGACGTTTGTTAAGTGAGTTTTGCCCCATTTTGCAACCTTCCCTGCCACAATTGTTAAAGTGAGTGACTGCTTCCCCATTGACTTTGCTTGCCAGTATGTTGCAAAAAGTGATCACATGACCTTGGGATGCAGCAAATCATAAGTATGAACAATTTGGAAGCGGCTGAATTTTGATCACATGGTCATCGGGATGCTTCAAGGGTCGTAACTGTGAAAAACGGTCATAAGTCACTTTTTACAGTGCTGTTGCAACTTTGAATGGTCACTAAATGAACTATTATAAGTCGAGGACTACTTGTATATCTGAGGCATTTATTTTCATAGCATTTTTGTGATATATTTCATTCTGATATACATGGATACAGTTGTTACTTCTATCCAATTGATTCAAATATGCATATGGTATACGAGTGAGAAAAATGAATCCAGTCTTAAGAGGTTTTATGTCAACTTTCAGAAAACCATTTTAATGAAAAGTTAAACACCAACCATGCAAATTTGCCTGTCAAAAAGTTTTATATTTTATACATCATACCAGGTAACCACAGCCATAACCCAATCAAACAAGAAGCCACTTTTTCTCCCAATGAACTAAAAAAAATGCCCAATGCATGAAGAGTTATTTTATCTAGAGAGCATCCAAGTATGGAAAAGACCAACCATGCACTGGATTTTATCTAAATAAATTACACTCCCTCCAATCACATATATCAGAAGGTGAACAAATACTAGTTTATTTTTGGAGGAAGTTAACTTCCAGGAAATAGGCTCTCGTATTGAAATTTGAGAACCAATTCTCCTCTGGGTTTTAGCTTCTCTTATTCAATAAACAAACCCATTTCGCAAAGAGAGGGGCACTTGCTAAAAGGTAAATCTCTTCTCAAACAAAAAAATGAATCTTTTTATTTACCTTCAGGAAATAGAAATTAATTTTCTTTTCTCCTGCTCTGTCAACATTTTTAACTAACAAAGAGTTCCATCTTATAACAGCACATTTACACAATGGATCCATTTCATAAGTAGCGGTAGAAACAGTTTTAATCCAAAAATGTTTTGGAATTCAAAACTTGCAGGGCATCCAAACCAACAGCAGCCTCATACTAATAACAGTAAACCAAGAAGCAGCCAATATTCACCAAAAAGGAGGTGGGGGAGGAAGGAGGTTGTTAGAAAGTCTGCAAAACTCCATTAATGTCCCAGAAAAAGAGAGAAATCAGGGAGTATTCTAATGAGCAAGTTTAGTAAAGTTAGATAAATATGCAAATTATTAAAATATTCGATGATTTCATCAAACAAAAGAGACTAAGCCATTCCAGCCAGCTTCTTCAAAAAGGTCTTATCCAGAATTGTTAACAGCATAAAAAAACCCAAATCCAGTGGAGATATACCGTATTTTTTGGAGTATAAGACGCACTTTTTTCCTCCCTAAAAGAGGGTGAAAATCTGGGTGTGTCTTATACT
>JANHGC010005683.1:346921-362423 GCA_027560395.1 Boaedon fuliginosus | reverse complement strand
GAAAACACCCCCAGGAGCAAAACAAATGAGATATTAATTTGTGTGTATTGTTTAATGGACTGCTAAATTGGCCATGCCCACCCAGTCACATGCACACCTAGCCATGCCCACTCAGCTAGTTCGGCCCCCCAACAGTCTGAGGGATCGTGAATTGGTCCCGTTTAAAAAGTTTGAGGACCCCTGACCCAAGCTTACAGTCAGTCTACATAGACTGTAGGTCTATGTTGGTCTACATAGTTGGTCTACATACATGGGGGGCGGGGAGCTGAGCCTCATTTCTTATTCAGTTTTATACATTGTCTTTTAGTCACTTATTAATTATTAAGACTCTTTGGATCAGCACATTTAACAGTATTTGGTCCATGAGTCTCCTTCAATACTTGAAGATTTAAGGAGTGAAGTTTTAAAGTCCTTAAGGACTTTTAAGGACTTTTAAAAATGGGATGATGGATAAACTTCAAAAGTATGATTACAATCTTGATTTTAGAAAATTAAAAATGGATTAAGGGTCCAGAAGGAAGTGAAACAATTTTAAAATTAATTATACAAAACTTTGTCATTGGAAAATGTTGTTAGGCAAAAAGTGATAAGATGGGACTTTCAAGGTTGGCTACTAGAGGGAATCAAAAAGAACTAAATACCATAATTAAAGGAAAAGAGCATTTCATTTTGGCTCACTAATATAGAATGGAGAAAAATAGTCTAATTTTGGATTAATTAAAGGATATTTGTAAAAAAAATCAACTTCAAAGTTAATTTTAAGAATATTTGGTTTGATAAGCAAACTAGTTTTACAAAGGAAGAACAAATTTTACTAGACAAAGACTGAAACTAATTTGAATGTGAATTTAAAAATGTCAAACTATAAAAATTAAATAAAACTAATAATTAAAAGGTATTTACAAATAACAAATCAGAAGAATGACTTGGCTAACTAGGTAGAAGTTTTGAAGAGTTTCTGAAAAGAGACAAAGAGAAAATGAAAAGAAAAGTTTGGGGATTTTAAAGTTTATTTAAAGGGATCAAAGATCAAGATTGTTAAAATCAAAGGAAATGAATGTAAAGTTGGTTTATTTGATCGAGTTCAAAGTATATGTGTTATTGCTTCTGTAACCCTTAATGGATTTTTGTTGATCAAAATCAAATGATAAGAAATGAAATATGGGAAGAGATCTTTTATTGTATTTTCAGAGAAAGTGGTCAACTACTAAAATTATTTGTTTTTTGTTTATATAATTCTTTTCTTGTCTTTTCATTTTTTCTGTACTTTCTATCTTGTCTTTTCATTCTTTTATATTCTATTACTTTGTACTTTTTAAATCTTTTCTCTTTAGTAACATTATTACTCAAGAAAAGAAACATTAAGCCTTTCCTTTGGTCATGAAGATGGCATCAGATCTTTACCCTTCTCTCTGCAGAACAGCTTGTTCTGCATTGTTACCATATCAACAGCAACTGGATATACTAATTGCAAACCTACACAATGCCATGGTACAATTAAGACAACAGTTGGGACAAGGCTGGCTCAAGAGCAGCAGCACACAGTAGCTGGCAGATAAACCAATGTTTCTTTGCTCTCGTGGGTGTTTGCCAGAGAAGCCTGGAGGAAACCAGGATCAGTTCCTGACTTTTACAACCCAGTATGAATCATTACAGCATGTCAGCCAGCAAAATTTCCTGCAGATCGTTCCAAGGTGACATTTGTTCCGAGCTACTAAAAGAAGGGGCAATCAAATGGTCATGCCCCTTATTGAGGGCAAGGCTCCATTACCTGACAATACCAAGACTTTATGCAAAGATTTAAAGCTGGATTTGACAATCTAACTAGAAGAGCAATGATAAATCAGATTCACATGCTGAGGCACGACAACTCTCCAATTGTGTCTACTTGTCCTAGCAGATCTGGCAGGAGATATGTACATGCTACAGGTTCCATCTATTACACAATGCCATCTGGCATGACCTAACAAGACAGCTTTTCTGTTACGGTGCCTGCTCTTTGGATCATTCCCTGATAAATTAGATTAATTCCAATCCTGGTAACCTCTCAGACGACTTTGAAGACCTGCTTATGTCAACAGACATGGTGGTTGGAATAAGTGACAAACCCAGTGGGGTGATTGGGTTGATGATTGTGATGGTTTTTACCTTAGCTGCTGTTCTGTATTTATTTTGGTGTTATTTTGTATTTTTAACAAAATAAGTTTCTCACTACAGTCACAAGGTTGAAATGAATGAATGAATGAATGAATGATGAATAGACAAACACATTAATAAATTAATAAATAATAAATAAGGGTCACACCCAAGTCTCTTATTTTTGACATACTGAACCATCTTCAAAAGCTAGTTAAGAAATATTTATAATTTATTTATTTTATTTATTTAATTTATATCCCGCCTCTCTTCACCCAATTTGGGGAACTCGAGGCGGAGTTGGCTCAGAATGAAGGAGAACCACAAACTAGTGAATAAGGCATGGGAGCATGGACATCTTTGGTGCTTTTCCATCATCTCTCAGATTAAAAACCAAGTACTCCAAGTGTATTGATAATCAGGGGTGGGCTGCTGGGGGTCTTGCTAAGGGACTGCCCAGTTTGGTGAACCCCCAAATCCCACTCCTGGCTGGAGTCCAAGAGTCTCCAAGTGGCCCATTTTGGATCCCAGGTAAGTTCAGAGGCCTATGCGGACACTCAGGGAGGGCAAAAACAGGCCTACTGGAAGTAGTCCAGAAACTGGCCTGTTTCCATTTTCCAGAGGGCCTCCAGAACCTGGGGGAGGCAGTTTCTGCCCCCCACCTCAGAGGCTCCAGGAAAGCCTCTGGAGCCTGGAGAGGGTGAGGAACAGGCCTACTGAAAGTACTGGGAGTACTGGAAGTCTGGAAATGGGGCTGTTTCCGGGTTTTGGAGGGCCTCCGGAGCCCGGGGGAGGCTGTTTTTGCCCTCCCAGAGGCTCGAGAAAAGCCTCCAGAACCCAGTGAGGGCAAAAAAGCCGCCCTCCCCACCATGGTGCAGGAGGCCAACTAGGCCAGGCCCACCATGGCCACAGCCACCCAGCAACTGAGTAGAGAACCCATTGCTAACATTTTATTTTATTTTTATTTTATTTTTTATTTGTTTTATTTTATTTATTAGATTTATACCCCGCCTCTCTTCCCCGGTTTGCAGCTCACCCTGGTCTATAATCCAGATTACATTCTTTCATAGAAGATTCATAGCTGTGTCGCACTCCATCTTGGAGTTATTATACGTTATATAATAACTATAACAAAACTATATGAACAATATGTTATGTAACATTTATTAATCAAGATTGGCAGAATTACAAGGCAAAATTGGATCAGATTCCAAACTGCAGAGTCAGGTGACAGAAGATGGGCAACCTATACATTTTATAATTTTTTAAAAATAATTCTTGGTTTAATTTTTTTTTAATTTAAATTTAAGATTGTTACAAATATCATAACCCCCATCAAACATCGTTAGTCAGGTTACAGAATCACTCCTTTTTCCTTTTCTGTAATTATTTCCACGCTTTTTTCTCATATCTAATTTTAATATATATCTATAAAAGAGAGGTGGGGTGCGGATGTTTGTTTGTATGTGCTTTATACAAGCTTTCAGTTCTGCACCAATTTACCTCAAACCTGGCAGTTAGGTAGAAAAGCATAGTAAAAAAAGCACTGTCATGGTCTCCAAAGGGTAGGTGCCCTTTTTGACCCCTTTTTTGGGGGGCAAAGAGGACACTCTTCAATAACAAGCAGCAACTCACTACTGAGCGTGTGCAGAATTGCTTCTCTCTATTGAGCACATGCGGTTTCTAAACTGACTGAGGCACCATATTCAAACCTCTGAGGCACCATGTTTTATACATATAAATTCCAGATTTGCCCCAGTGGTGACAGGCCCAAGACCCACGGAGAAGCCCACCACGTCAGGAAGGTTGCCTACAATGTTGGAGGGGGTGTGGGGGCTTAATAAGGCCCGCAAAGGGCTGCAGCCCAGTGCTCCTGTCAAGCCCTGGTTGCCTTTCCTCAGAGCAGGCATGCCCTTGGCCCAGAGATGGCATTGCTGGAGCAAAGATGTGGGAGGGGGTACCAGGGGCTTAAGAAGGCCTCCAAAAATGTGGGAGGGGGCGCTGGGGGCTTCAGAAGGTCTGCAAATGCTGTGGCACAAATATACTTCTTAAAAAAAACAGAGCAAGTCTGGATAATCAGCTAGTAGTCCATAAAGCAGACACTTTGAAAAAGTGGAGGGATACCAATACATTTGATTATATCTGTAAATACTCCATAAGACAGAAGTGGTTCAGCAGTAGAGTCCATGTTTTGCTTGCAAAAAATTCCAGCTTAAATTTACAACATCTTCAAACAAAATTGAAAAAAAAAATTGAGCTTCCTCTGCTTCAGTCTACAAACTATGATTAAGCAAACGTAGCCACTGATGAGTCAATGCAACCATGGAAAGTTGCAGAACGATAATTAATAAAATTCATTGCAATATACGGTATCTGAAATGTGTCCAGATAGCGGGGTGTGCTATTGACAATGAGAGCTAAGCTGATCAACAATTTAAAAAAGCTTACGATGATCCTAATATTCAAATGTATGGTAACAGCAAGGCATTGTGATTGTTTTACCAACTGATAATTTGTTTAGACGTACAAATGTTGCCTCTGTTACATTCTGTATAAATAAGAGCAGGGAACCATTTGGGGAATCCTATTTTTTTTCCTGAATTCAGGTAAGTGCTAAGTGGATACTGTTAATGGTATGCTTTGTTTAGTTCAGAATCTGTGTGTTGATATCTAACCACTAGTTTTATTAACACTTGTTGATGGCTTAGTAGGTTCATGAACCCAGCTTGCTGTGCTTTGGTCTACAAACTGAGATTAAGTTTGTAGATCAATAGCCACTGATGAGTCAATGTAGAGGCACAATATTATAAGAAGTGAACTGATTACTTTTTAATTTATTTTTATTAAACCAATTTATATAGCCATTTCATTTCAAGACAAGTGACTTTAGGTGGCATCCAACAGAGGCTCTTGGGTTTAACCTCTTTACTGCCATTATCCCACATTAATCAGCTGTGTTATCAAAACAAATCAGATACATCTTTTATCACCCCACTAATCTTCACACTGATAAAACACTGCTTTGGAGAAATATCACAAGTCTCTATTAAAAGCAGTCCAAAGCGGGAAAATGTTCAGCCCCTAGGTATAGTTAAACAGCTTCTTTTATGCTGCATGGAGATTTATACAGTATTTTTAATGTTAAAAATATGAAAGGAGAGCAAACATAACCATGAACATGTTTTTGAATGAACACGATGCCTCTTGTTTTTTTTTTAATGGCCAGGCTTAATTAGACAATCATGTCTTAAATATTTAAAGAAGTGTTCAGAATAAATTCTACAGAACTAAACAGTGACCTAAATTCTACTGTACTTGCTGCAGTTTAATTGGAGGATGACTAGGTTTGACTGCCAAGAATTTGACCAAGGTTGCTTGCTGATTTTCAGAGTGCCTTTATCAGCAGAAATTATAAAAAGTGTTCTATTAACACAGCCTCATCTGGTCTGATTTCCTTCTCTCTCCCTGACTTTAAAAAATGAAAAGTGCAAATGTGCTTATCAGTGCAGAAGTACTGGAACAATTTTCCTTGAATAAGCACTTGCTTTCGTCAGTCCCTTGAGGACAAATGTTCAATAATGCCAACATGTATCCACCGTAATACGCAAGTGGAATATAAATGGAATGTACCACTGAATATAGCATCTTTATACAGTAGGCCTGATTCAAGAATTTTCTGTCAGCTCTTGTAAAGACTGTAATGTTACTGCTTGTTCTCATTGTGCCATACCAACCTAATTATTAGTATTTGCACTAAGATTCCCTTGTGGAGATTCTAGAATTGATGTCTAGAATTGAGAATTGTAATTTTAAAACTCAGTCGTATATGTAGCCACTGCAACCTATGTATTTTCCAATACTCCATTTTGCACATTGTAATCATCCTTAATTATATTTTACCAAGACTCCTTGGATTACCAATAATTGCAGCTTTGTATTGGTCTGTTGTTTATATGTTGTTGCCCTTTATTTTCTAAATATGCTTAAGTAAGGGAGAAAATTTAAAGCTGCCACTTGTCCACTAATGGTGCTGGATTTTTCAGCGACAGGAGGTATTTTGTCTGGGTTTTTGTCTCTCATAAAGAGAGCTTCCATTATGACAAATGAAGGTTTTTACATTCCATAAATCTGTAGCTCTGTAACTCCAGCTGCAAATCAAAGGTCAGGAGCAAGAAAACAAGAAGAAAAGAATTATCTTTGAAGGCAGGTTTTGATGATTCCTTTCATGTCCTTGAAAAAAGCTACTTAGGAGCATAATTTGTTTTCAGAAGTTCAATCCTTTTGTTACTTATTTTTATAATCTGTATCCCCTCTTCTGATTGGGGAAATGAGGCGGGGTATAAATCTAATAAATTAAATTAAATTCTGCCCATAGAGCACTATTTTGGGCCTGTAAGCATTAAAGTTCAACAACAACAACAACAACAACAACGATGATGATGATGATAATTTTTGCAGTGACAGACCAAAGTACAAAAGAGATAAGAAACATGGGAGAAGTAAAATCATGGACAATTGCCCACCAGAAGCCTTGGCCACAGGGGATTACAGCGTTCAATAGATTAATCAGCTAAATGGTAGATGATCAATTGATAGAGTTTAATATTAACCACATACCATAGCCTCTAATATATAGCTTGTCTCAGTTTCAGAGTTTTGAAATCTCATTTAATCCATCACAGTTCCCGGACTCAAGTTCATTTGCTTGATTGGCAAATTCTTAACCGGCTGTGACTGGTATATACTGACTCAGTCCAAAACCTTGTAATGTCTCCTGTTGTTGGCTTAATTATGTAGGGAATTCTGTAGTTGCTTCAACATAATTCCCATGGCAAGTAATCTTGAAAGCTGTTTGGCTAACTTGGAAAAGAAACATTGCAAGTCAAGATCTTCCAACACTTACCATATCCCATAATAGTTCCCTGAAGGTCTGACTGGCAACTGTTGTTGTTGTTAGGTTAGGAATTAATATCCAACATGCAGTAGGGTTTTTTTTTAACTCAGTTCCTCTCTTCCAGTTTGAAGGGACTAAGGGTGGGCTGTGAGGAGGTAGGAGACCCATTTGGGAGAAGAGGAGTTCAAATTCAGCAGATTTCATGCTAACATTTTATTTTTAAAATGTTTTTATTTTTAAAATGACTAAGAAAATCTCAAAATCTTGGGGAAAATCCCCTGTCTTTTCAAATCTCTGAGAGAGGCTGGAGAAATAGGTTATTTGTGAATGTTATTCCAACTCTCACACACCAAGCCTAATCCCAACCCCAGCCCTAAAAAGACTGGTGCATAGAAATACAAAAATAGACATTTTCATCATTTTAGCTCCCCGACCCTGAAGTGCACTTGTGGGTCTGTTTTCTTTTTTAATCAGACAACAAAATCTTCCTCTCATTTTTTGGGGGTAAAATTAACTGATATTCTCTGCTGCTGTTTTGTTGCTATCGTTTTAACTGCAATTTACATAGTGCTCTTGTCTTTTAATGTCTGGTAATCTGCCCTCAATTGGTATGTATTTTAGGATTTTCTTTTTACATAAAACGATTTATTTTAAATACTCTCCACCCACTTCAATGATTGCTACACTGTTTGCTGTAAGCTTGCTAGAAATGTGTTAACCTTTAAGGCTGGAAAGATTTCCTCGGAGCATAGAAATGTTTTGGAATGTGGTATCGGGTGGGGCATTTATTTGAGTTTGTGAGATTCCCAGCTGCATCTGTTGGGAATATCAATTTTTGGGCTTGTGGACTGTATAATCACGCTGTGGAAACTATGAGTCCTGTGAGGTTTCAGAGGTGATGCGAGGGAGGTGTGTTGCTGACGGTACTTCCACAGACGCACAGGAGAGACTTCAGTGCTTTCTCCATGGTTACAGAAGCTGAATAAACATTGCAAAAACAATCTCGGTCTATTACTGCAATTATACAAAAATGCCACATTATTTATACATATTTTAAATATATTTTATATTTTTTATATATTTTATATATATACATATATAAAATATATACACACACATGCACATACATACATATATTATTTAGCATATGATGAGAACATGACAGAAGTAAGCAAATACAATCCACATAATTATATACAAAACGTCTAGAGGGATTTGATAGTGGCCTCATACCTGGATGTCCATTTCAGCTATTCAGGCCTCTGGTGTTGCTTCATGATTGTCAGCAATTCGGCGGTTCGATCCTGACTGGCTCAAGGTTGACTCAGCCTTCCATGCTCTCAAGGTGGGTAATATGAGGACCCAGATTGTTGGGGGCAATATGCTTAGAGACCGCTTAGAGAGGGCTGTAAAGCATTGGGAAGCGGTATATAAGTCTAAGTGCTATTGCTATTACTGTTGATGCAGATCTTTTAGAGAATTTTTATTTTAAATTAAAAAAAATCATTTTAACCAGGGGTTGAAAATATTGGTGATCCATCAAATTCCAGATCCAGAAAACAGGACCTCAAGGAACAGGGTTTGGTCAGTTTAGTCTAGTGGTTAAGGCACCAAGCTGGGCCTCTCACTCTCTCTCGGGCCAACTCACCTCACAGGGTTACTGTTGTGGGGAAAATAAAAGGAGGAAAAAATATTGTATGTGTTTGCTGCCTTGAGTTATTTGCAGAAATAATAAGGGTGGGATTTTTAAAAAATCTAAAAATAAATAGATAAGATGGGGGTTGCAGTGTTGCAATGCAAGCCCTGTCTTTTTGCTCATGCAAGGTGCATGCGCTGTTGGATCAGGGGTTTGTTGTTGGGTCTTTTACCAATGCTAATTCGAAATACTCCATCAAGGAATCATCAGCATAACATTGGCTGTCTCCATTGCTGATCCCTGTTCCTGCTTCTACAGCCTGTTTCCAGCTGCTGCCAGGCTGATCTTACTGGGACCTTGTACAGTTCAAGAGTTCCCTTGGATGGCGTCAGAATAAGCGAGGAAATAACACTTCAATATCAATATGGTGAAGGATGACTTAATGTTCAGCCTCACTCATGCTCTATGGATGAGATGAAGGTTTCACCAGAGAGTTACAGTGGAAAAAGAAGATGCCAGGATATCTTGATACTCTTTACACACATCACTTCCATTTGTTTCTTCTCATGCTTTCCACTTATGTGGTTCACACAGTTATTCAGACTATATAGACTAAACACTATATGGTACAGTACTGAGACTTTGAATGGGATGGGATGGGATATATAGCTTAGAGATAGATTATGTACCTAGCATGCAGGAAATCCCTGGAGAAATCCTTGGCATCTTACTCTTCTCCCCACACCTCGAATTCTGGCAAGCTATTGCCAGTTAACATAGCAATCCATGCTGAGCTCTTGCTTTGATTGGTGTAAATCAGCATCCATTCTAAGGTTCTAAAAGTTCCTGTACATTTAATGGGCAGTATTTATTTTGCAGGGGTGTGTCTGTCTGTGGTGCTCTCTGAGCTTGCTTGTTTTCTTGCAGATACATTTTAAAGTAGTGACCACATGCAATAGCCACTTAGTCAATTCCCCAACTATTACCAGTTACATAGATTGGGAACAGGGCAGAAAAACACCATGCCTTAAAAATATTGGTTTGGAATCAAAGGGTCCCTTATATCGGTGAAAAGCAACCCTTATGAAAGGGAGGGTACTTTGGAGGACTTACTTCTCATTCCCATCAGTCCATCAGCCTGCATGCATGGAAAATACACAGAACCAATCTGATACTTAATTCTCTTGCCTTAAAATTGTCCACCAAGACTTGAGTTCAGAATTTAAGCATACCAGTCAATATTCAAACCTAATGAGTGTCTGTGATGACAATTTGTCTAATTTATGCACAGGTCCATAATAATCGGCTTTTAAAGATTGTCATTCCCTTAAAATAGGCTAGGAGATCCAACCTCCTGTTTTGCTTTCCAGCTTGCTTCATTGAACTTGTGGTGATAGATATTGGCACTCAGTTCTGTATGTTTATGGAAACCTTGGCACAAAATGCCTTGGAGGAGAGTGGAGGCTTACCAAACCTATTGCAAATCACATGACCTTTCTCTCCTAAAATTTCCATGAGTCATGTTTGGTTTTCAGGCAGGCACCACCAGTGTTAGTCTGCATACGTCTTAGGCAATGGTGCAGAGAAGGTCAACATTTTGAGCTAGTATTCCGTTTTGAACTTCCTGGTTATTTATTTTAAAAGAATACGCAAGTGATGACTATGTGAAAGAGAAAAAAATACTTAATGTTATAGATTGATATCGAAGACTAAAAATATTAACAAGCGTCACCATGGCACCATTTAAATCTTTGATACCACCCACATTTGGAGTGTTATGAGCACTCTGGCTGTCCAATCTCAAAGAGTCATTGGGGGAAGAAAGAGAAAATGGCAACTCAAACAATCAAGACACTGAAGCAAGTACTTCTGATGATGCTAGTGGGATCTTAGTTGAGATGATTCCTTTCAAGAATCAAAAAAAAAAGAAGAAGAAGAAGAAGAAAAAGAAAAAGAAAGCAATCCTAGCAGGAAAGAGCAAGATCCAATGCATTGGGTTTTTTTAAATAATAAAGACATTGGCAGCAACTTAAAATAAAAATTAATTTATGACAGCATTTAAGTATTGTGGCAAGTTTCTACCTTTGTCCATTTACTGGAAGTCCAAAAAGACCACCAGGAATCAGGCTTATCATATTGTCCTCAGAAGTGAAGGTCAATAGTCCAGCGTTTATCTCAAATTACTTCCTTTGGAAGGGCCATTCCTAAAAAGTCAATATTTGTATTTATTTACAAATGTACAGGTTGAACATTGCAAAGCGGGTAAGATGAAACGGAAACAACCGTCATTACATTCACATCAGGTTTTTCTTAGAAGTCAGGCAGCTCTTACAGTACTTTTATGGTGTCCAATTTGTTTTCTTTCAAATCTATCCCTGTTTTCGCATAGTGGATCCGACAGCTTTCTTGATAACCCACATGAATCCAAATATTCTAGAGAAGCATTTACCATATTTTGATTTTTTTAATCTGACTATAATAGACAATTGACATTCACTATCTTAAGACTTATCTGCTAGAAGAAATTTAATTGGGATGTTGTTGTTGTTGTTAATACTAGTGCAGGATTTTGATCTGCATGATAGAGACTGTTGCAGGTTTCTGGGGTGCATTTCAGTGGGGTGCAGAGGGAAAGTGCAAGTAGTTTTTCCATTTTTGTATGAAGAACAAGCAACCATGGGGAGTGTGAGGGGAGAAATTTACCATACTGGGCAGTGAAGTTTGTATCAGTAATCCCATTTCTTTGCATGTTGCCCAATTAGGAAAACAGTAACCAGAGATGCTGTGAGAAGAATAAGGAAGAAACTGACAGAATGATGAAGGCATGAGAAGGATAAAATGAGGAAGTGAGTGGATGCAAGCTAGAGAGGAAAAAAAATAAGACATCCTGTTGAATCCTGTGATATTGAATGAGGGATAGAAATTGGATGGAAAGAACTAAAATAGATGAGTTGGAAGAACGGCAAGGGCAAAGGATCTCAGATGTGGAAAGCTGGAATGGAATACGTTTGAAAATAGAAAAGACGAGTGGATTCCTAGTGAAGAAGAAAGGACAGCTATTGGACAAAGAAGAAACACCATACCACATTGACTGGAGGTGAGGAACTGAGATAGAGGTCACTATTGTCCCCTTGCATACATAACCATCACCCATGAAGCCATTATGGGTTAGAAGAGACTACAAATAATGAAGCCCAGAGTATCAATCTGTGTACCCTTAGTAAAAGGCTGAAAGGATTAGAAGGTACTCTTGGGGGACTGCCACTATAGCTTTCACTAGCCTTGCCACAGCGAGGCAATGGAAAGATTAGTTTGGAGACTCTGTAGGGCAGTGAATGAGTAAGTGCCACTCTGTAATTTTCCTCAGCTGGTCTTAGAAAGGTTTAAGGATTTTCTTGGCCAAAGTAGTGATTCTGAGAACATTGCCCTTGAGTGGGAGTTTATGCAAATCTTAATTAATCTGAATTTGAGAAAGCTTTTCTGCTGAATGATGCAATGTAGTGACTTGGCAATCAAAAATTGCTGATTAGAAGAAACGGAGATTTCAGAAAATGTGATCTATTTATAGGGAGTGACAACTTCATCAGAATCTTGGCTTGCAACACGAACTTCGTAACACTGTACAACTGTCTAAACTAAACATGTTTTCACAAAATAGTGAAGTTTGAAAGGATTAATTATTAAGGGAGACAGGGAAGTTTCCCTAACTGAAATGTTAAATTTGAGTATTTGTTAATTCCCAATGCTTTTTCTTTAGTTGCTGTGATAATCAAATGTGATGGGGGTCAGATGGTAGTCAATGGTAGTTTCTACACTAGATAATAAATGCAGTATTTTTTAAAATTTATGAAAATGTCACGTGGAAATACTGTATATTGTTTTCTGACCTTGTCTGTATCTCCCTTCAGAAACTGGCCTTTTGAACATGTCACATTCACTTAATACTTACTAATTACTTATATATCATTTAAATGCTACTGTGACCAAAACTGCTGTCATATTTATTTATTCATCTGTCAAATTTATTTAGCCACCCATTTCACAATTGACTCTGGATGGTATACAAGAAAGCGAAACACAGTGAATTAATACATACTAATCAATTATTATAATTATTAAAACCATTAAAAACAAGATAAAGGAGGAATATTGTGTAAACACATGTTAATAATACAAGTAGTGCTCAACTTACGACAATTGAGGCCAACATTTTTGTTGTTAAGTGAGACATTTGTTAAGTGAGTTTTGTCCCATTTTACCTGCCATAGTTGTTAAGTGAGTCACTGCAGCTGATAAGTTAGTCACCTGGTTGTTATGTGAATCTGGCTTCCGCACTGCTTGTTAGAAGGTTGCAGAAGGGGATCTCATGCCCCTGGGACACTGAAACAGTCCTAAATATGAACCAGTTCCCAAGCATCTGAATTTTGATCACATGATCATGGGGATGCTTCAAAGGTCGTAAGTGTGAAAAATGGTCGTAAGTCACTTTTTCAGTGGGATTATAACTTTGAACTGTCAGTAAGTGGACTATTGTTAATCGAGGACTCTCTGTACTGGAACCACCTTAGTAATTTACCAGTCCTCCTGGGACCCCAGGCCTAATGGCCCAACCAGGTTTTGAGATACCTTCAGATACATTTATAGTATAGGGAGTCCTTGACATGACCCTTCACATTATCCATCATTAAGTGAGTCATAACCAATTTTTTCCATGGTCATTAAGCAAATCATAGTCATTAAGTGAATATGGTTTCCCTCACTGTTGGAAGTTCCCTGGGAAAGACATAAATGGCAACCTGACCTCAAGATGCTGAAACCATTGTAAATCATAAATACATGCCAATTGCCAAGTGCCCGAATTTGAACACATGATTTTAGTGATGGTCTGATAAAGTACAAAGACCAATCATAGATCACTTTTTTCAGCATCATAACTTTGAATGATCATTAACTGGTCATAAGTCAAGGACTACCTGCAAAAAATAGTCCTGACAACCATTCACATTGTCTCTTACCAAAATTTTATCACGTAATAGCAAGTGAAATATCTCTTGGCCTTTGTTGTTTTAGGAGCACAAATCAGTGGCAACCCTGCTTTATTTTCTTCTACCTGCTTACTTTTCTGAGTCTCTAATTTACAATGTTTAATGTCTAATTTATTTGTTGCATAACCTTCAGATATTCAATAACCTGACCCACACATTCTTGTAAAGTGTCAAGTTTTTTATAAAATACAGCAACTTCCCTTTGAGTGATCTGCTGACAGTTCTTGATTAGTTCATCGACCTTCCCATGTGAAGTTCCTTGGCTAGAATCATAGATTGTCCACTTCAATTCAATTCAATTCAATTCAATCCAATTTATTAAATTTATATCCCGCCTTTCTTCCCCAATCAAGGGAACACAAGGCAGCTAACATTTTAAAAATACAATAAACATCATAAAAACACTAACAATAAAAATCTAAATAACTTACTATAAAAACTATTAAAAACACAGCCATACAAAAACAAGCATTCCAAACATTCACACAAGGGAGTCATCAATTCCAAGACCAGGTCTTCACAGCCTGGTGGAAGGCCAACAGATTAGGGACAGTCCGGATCTTTATGGGGAGCTGATTCCAGAGGGCCGGTGCTGCCACAGAGAAGGCCTTCATCCGTGGGCCTGCCAGCCAGCATTGTTTAGCTGACGGGACCCGTAGGAGGCCGACTCTGTGGGATCTAACTGGGCGCTGGGATACGTGAGGTGGAAGAAGATGGTCTCAAAGGTACCACGCTCCTAAGCCATGAAAGGCTTTAAAGATCGTCACTAGCATCTTTAATTGCACTCAGAAGACTATTGGGAGCCAGTGCAGCTCTTGGAGGAGTGGTGTTATGTGGGTGTACTGAGGCACACCCTTGATCACTCGCGCAGCCGCATTCTGGATCAATTGAAGCCTGCAAATGTTCAAGGGCAGCCCCATGTAGAGCGCATTGCAGTAATAAAACCTAGAGGTGATAAGGGCATGACTGATAATAAGGAGAGCCTCCTGGTCCAGGAACGGGTGCAACTGGTGCACTAGGCAGACCTGTGCAAAAGTTCCCCTGGCCACAGCCGCCAAATGATATTCCAATTGTAGCTGCGGATCTAGGAGAACTCCCAAGTTGCACGCCTGTTCTGAGGGGGTCAATCTCCCCCCCGCCCCCACAAAGATAACGATGAGAAATCTGCTGGACTGCATGGGAAACATCCAGAGCCACTCAGTCTTGTTGGGGTTGAGTCTGAGCCTGTTGGTCCGCATCAAGATCCTCACTGCCTCCAGTCACTGGGGCATCACCTCGACGGTATCACTGGTTTGGCCCGGGGCAGAGATGTGTAATAGGTATACATTGGCATGGGGTATATACCAATTGGTATAATTGGTATATACCCCATGCCGTCGGATGATCTCATCCAGCAGTTTCATGTAGATATCAAATAGGAGAGGCGAGAGAATCGAACCCTGAGGCACTCCACAAAGCAGGGGCCTCAGGTTGGATCTCTGCCCTACCAACACCGACTGTGAGCAACCTTTTCTCACAGCAATTTCATGGCAACTGAAATAAAAGAACAGATGCTATTGAATATATCAGGAGTTCCATTACATCAGTATTGCCATTTGTTAGTGACCAATACCAGTGGAGGCATTTCTTTTTATTCAATCCCCACACTAAATCCGCAGGGCTTTATGCTATGGTAAGGTATAAAAGTGCTTTAACCAATTTAATTATTTAACACTTGTGACCATCACAGCATCCCTGTGGTCACATGATCAAAATTCAGATGCTCGACAACTGGCATGTATTTACAATGGT
>JANHGC010005683.1:309686-323391 GCA_027560395.1 Boaedon fuliginosus | reverse complement strand
GTGGTTAGAAAGGGAAAATAAAGAGAAAGGAAGGAAAGGTAAACCAAAGGAGAAAGAATCAACGGCAACATAAAAAAAGAGAATAGAACGATGATATATGTAATATATTGTAAGTTTGAGTATGTGTATGTAGTTTTTGTATAATTGTATATTTGTTTTTGTTTTTGCATTTTTTGTTTGTGTTCAAATTTTTGTTTTTTGTTTTTTCTTTTGGTCTGTTTTTAACTTTAATAAAAATCTATTTTTTTAAAAAAAAAACATAAATCATATTAATTTCTTTTTAAACATTCTATGAAGGGCCCAATAAATATAAAGTAATGCCTTCTGATTTTTGTGATTCATTTTTAAATTGTAAGAGGTATAATTTAACAGTTTAAAATACATACACATATTGATTCCTCAAAACTAGACACTCAAATTATTTTTTTTATTTTTAAATTTCTTACAAAAATCAAAGTTGAACCCAAAGTAAAATTTCAGCCACAGACACAAAGTCTGTGGCTAAAATTTTATCCATAGTTATTTTACAATAACATAATTCAACATTCTCATCTGTCTTTTTTTTAAATTAATGTGCAGGTTCTATCTATAAATGAAGAAGGACTGAGGAGGTGTAAAGAAAATACAAAAGTATTTGGAAGGCCTATTAGGTAAAAAAAAAACTTCCTTGAAATCCCATGAGTCTGTTTCACTGAACTTTAGACATGCTTATGCTAATTGAGATAAAGTTTTGCTGTGCAGTGTTTTGATAAAGTCCCAGGTTAAGAAATGGAACACTTTAGCACAATTCCACTGGTCATTTATGCAATATAGCACACAGAGCCAGACTTGATTCTGCAAGATTCTGGCATCCCACCCACTCTGCTAATGTTTAGTCATTAAACAGCAGTGCCAGATACTTCAGAGTAAGAGCTAAGAATAGATCCAGATAAGTACAGGTGGAATTGGAAAATGATCATCCCAAGAGCAATATGAACATAAGATAGTGCTACCATCTAGTGTAGCTCAGCTAATGAAGTGAAAAGAAGACTGGGAATTCAATATATACAATAGTTTAAAACCGGGATGGATGAAAAATATGGGATGGGATATATACAAATCAATAAAAATATTGTTTAAGGACAAAAAGGTGGATCAGTGAAATTGGGAGTACTTGCTTTTCATGCAATTAATTGAAAGCGTTGGAAGGATAATTGAAGGAATTATAAGCATCTGGATTTGAAAGAAGGAAGGGTAAATTTCTCATTAACAAGTATTTCAGGTATTACAGTTATGATTTAAAACTTTTTGACCTACCAGAATTTAGAAGGAGTAAAAACATCTAATATAGTGTGGTATATTTGTATACTGTCAACAATCAAATGATTGCTTGATTAATTTAAGTTGAACATGCTGGTTATGTTTTATTTGGGGAAAAACAGCTCTTGGACTTGCTTGGTGGATCTGGAGGGCTTGAACATGCGCCACTTATGGAGACCTGGGGTCAAGGCCTTGCTGAGGATCATTGAGGTGGTAGAAGCTAATTATCCAGAAACGCTAGGACGTCTTCTAATTCTCCGAGCTCCCAGAGTGTTTCCGGTCCTTTGGACACTGGTAGGTTCTTAAGTTGGTTCTCTGTTTGGGAATCTGCATTTTGTAAATTGGGAGTCAGTATGTACTTTGGAATAGGCAAGGTATTTATAGCTTGATATTTATAGTGTGCATGATTTTTGGTAGAAATCCAGCTAGAGCATAAGCCTAAGTGGCCATGTAGAGTAATGTGTTCCTCTTGAGTTCATCTGTTGTCTTGGGAATTTTACTACTTTAGTATTTTGTTTGTAGGTTAGTCCTTTCATTGATGACAACACTCGAAAGAAATTCCTGATTTACGCTGGCAATGATTACCAGGGTCCTGGTGGGCTGTTGGATTACATTGACAAAGAAATTATTCCCGATTTTCTTGGTGGAGAGTGTATGGTAAGTAGAAAAGTCAGTTTGTTTGACGACCATGCTCAATGACCTGTAATAATTCACTCTGTGTGCTAGTGCAATCCAGTGCCCAGTCTATTAGGTCCTATGCAAAGAGTCCTAGATGCATTTCAAAGAAGCCACTTGAGTTGCATAGATGACCCAGCTCCCTGAAGGGACCATCCAGTTCAACTTAGCAAAGCAGTTTGAGTGGCTTTGAATCCCTTTGGACTCAAGTGGTCAAGTTTTTCTAGGCTGGGACTTTGTGGGATTTCTCAAAGGCTTTGTGGAAGCCACCCAATGTAAAAGTCCTTTGGCACTCACTTCTGGTCTGGGGTCCTTCAGCATGTATTGTAGGCAGTCTCACAGAATTTGTGCGAGTTAATTAACCCCAAGGGACTTCATATGGAGAAGGCTCTTCTCAGGGTTTCTCCAGAGCACTCCCAAAGGCTTTCTGGGCCTCCAGCAAGATTCATGCTTTTGTGCCACGAGTCCCTTCAATGAATCTAGAAATTGGGATAAGGAAAGCAGCATGCGAGAATGCATACTTCTGTAATGCTTTCCTTTGTCAGCTAGGTGCTGGGAATCGGGGGTGGGGGGCAAGTGACACAACAAGATGTTTTCTGGGCTGCTGGCCTCTCTCAGCTGTTGGCAAGCCGTTGGGACAGTTGAGTGGTGTGAAACATGCTTTGCCATGCCACTTGCTTCTTTGAGGTGCTTTCTAGAAGAGGCTCCAAGTTAGCCTGGAGCTGTTTACTCTGGGAGACAACTTCAGGATGGCTTCTTACAAAGGGTCACATTGTCTACCCAACCTCGAAACCTCATAGTGCTTCAAGAAAATGTTTTGCTTTGTTTTAAAATCAATATAGCCCCCATCTTATTTACATGATTCTAAGCAGTTCTCAAGTTAAAACAGCAAAAAACAAACTTTTTTCAAAGAAAGAAAACATAAATAAATCAAAATCATAATAAATCAAAGATGTAAAAGCATAGGAGACTGGCAGCTACCACTCGCAGATAAAACAGCCATCTTGCTGGCTCCCCATATCTGCAGAATCCCCAGACCCCATGATAGAATTTAGAATAGTCATTTAGAATATATGTTGTAATACATACCATTGATCATAATAAACTCACATCCTACTTATGTACAGTATTCATTTGTATATAACACTAGTTCTTTTACTGCTGAAGAGCTAGTTTTTGAATTCAGCTCATCTTACAGTGAAGTCAAGCAGAATCCAGTGTTTCAGGCCAATTAGCCCTCAGTCTATGCCTCATCAGTGTCTGCTTGATGTTGTGAAGGCAGACATAAGCTACAGTGAGAAAATGGGGTCATTTCCAGTCACAGAGGGTTGTTTTACTCATTAATTTGTTTACAGCTTCTTTCTATTTCAAATTGACTGTGGAATATTCTTCCTGGGATGTTTTCAGTTGGAGCAGAAACAGATCCATTTTGCTAACTCTTTTCTCTCCATGCTTTAATTAAATTTATTTAGTGTGAAGTTCCAGAAGGTGGGCTGGTTCCCAAATCTTTGTACCGGACAGCAGAAGAACTGGAAAATGAAGACATAAAATTGTGGACAGAAACTATCTATCAGTCTGCAAGTGTCTTCAAAGGAGCGCCCCATGAGGTAAATCATTTTAATTTTCCCCGTTCCCTCTGGTGTTTGCTAAAAATAATCTTCAAATCGAGGTCAATTCCTGATGACCTCATGAATAAAGTCCATGTTGTTTTCTTGGAACTATTAAGGAAATGGTTTACCATGGACATTTTCTGGCTCTTTTTTTTTTTTAACTTCCTAGTCTAGCCTCTATAGTTTTGCTATTTTCTGGTAGGCTCTCCTCTGAGTACTAACCAGATTCAGCTTTTCTTAAGGCCTACTATCTAGCTGGGCAGCCTATGGTAAAGATAACCAAGCAGGTATGTGGGGAGGATTTTTGGAAGCAATTTTATTTTCAGAACTAGTTCAAGTGATACTCTTTTGATTTCAAAACTGAAATGCCATGTCCACAGTTAGGAAAAATCATGCCATAAAACTTTTCCTTTTTTTTAAAAAAAGTATACATTCCATTAGGTGCTTCAATCTTACACGACAATTTTGGGCAAGTTTGCTATCTTGAGTATCATCTGAGTGGCCTCAAAATCCTATCTATGCATTTGTAATGGTAATGCTTTATTTCTAAGGAAAAAAAGACCTTATGGGAAGTCCCCAGCCCTTGAGCTTCTTCACCAGTTTCACTTGAATGATGCAGCATTCCAAAATCTATAATTAAAAAGTTACAAAAGGGGAGCAGACCCTCCTCTGTTCTCAGCCTCTGCGATCTGAATAGTATTAACAGTTCTGCTAATGCTTGGCTCACAGTATTTTCCTAGTCTTCCTAGCTTCTGTTTCTGGTTCTTGATTATTTTTGCTTAAATAACCATAGAACTTTCCTATGATTCTGACTTTAGGCATCAGATTTTGATTTGCAATTTTAAGGTTTTAAATATCTTCTAACATGAAGATATTAAAATTGTACAATAGCAGACACTGTTGCTTTAAGTATGGGACACAATTAATGGATGTTGTAGCTAGATGAACTCTTCAGTCTGATTTCTGATAGGTGGTACTGTAACTATGGACAAACTTAACCATAGTTTCAATTGGAAACTGAGGCCATCCTAAACCAAGCCAAGTCCAAAAACAGCAGGGAACTTCAAGCCTGGCACCCTGACAAATTAGCCATCAATAGACACATAGACGTAAACAACATCTATATACAATGCAGATGAGATAATCAACAAGCCAAAAAGGGAACAAAAAGACCCATGCACCTCTCCACCAGTAATCAGCACTCAGATGAGCATAGATTAACTCCCAAGATTAACATGAGACCAACAATCAAGTAAACAACATCCCTGTCAAGGAGCTGCCAAACAAACCAACAGTAAACAGCCCAACCAAAGAACCTCTAAAACCACGTCCCCACCAATACTGACAGGGTAAGCTGCCGGAATGGAAACTGAGAGGAAACCCCACTCCTTACTAGCACTGATGATGTTACTTAGTTTTGAGTAATGAAACATCTGCAAGAAAAGAAGCTCAAGAGAGCACCAAAACTATTTCAAAATATTTCAGAAATATTCCCCTTTATTGGTACAGTAACCAATACAAATAGCAGGCTTCAAACCAGACACCGTGCACAAGTCTGATTGAGAGGAGGCCAACAGGGGAGCCTCGGCCAGTAGAGATATCTGCCATGACTTGAGTTTCTAATGTAGCCACTTGCTTTTCTTTCCAGATTTACATTCAGATCGTGGAAGCAGCCTCTGTGATCACCTGGGATTTTGATGTTTGTAAAGGTGATATTGTTTTCAACATCTATCACTCCAAGAGAGCCCCCCAGCCTCCCAAAAAAGACTCTTTGGTAGGGGCACATAGTATTACCTCCCCTGGTGGCAATAACGTACAGTTGATAGACAAAGCTTGGCAACTGGGGCGAGACTACAGCATGGTGGAATCAGCGCTCATCTGCAAGGAAGGGGAAAGTGTGCAGGTGAGAACACGCCTCTAAATTTAATCCTTACTTTGATTCCTCGCAAAATGCTTTTAGGATGTATCGGAATGGGCTTTTTAATTCAAGCATGTTCTGGATACCCACAACGGCATTCTTGTATTGCTTCTTTGTGATTATGTCATTAGCCAGTCTTAATAGAATTCCTAATGTATCATTGTAGCAGTGTGAAATTCTTAGAAAGTGAGGGCTTCGTGTGTTTTCGCATCCAAAATGGATTGCCTTAATATGGCTATAGGAGGGGAAGGGATCTTAAGTCCTTCTCAGATAGTTTTGAGTTTGGTTTCTCCCACTAAACCTATTTTACCTTCTGCTTCACACCAGGACATTTGGCCAATGACTCATTTTAGAGTTCTATACACTGGGATGCTAATTCATTGAAATTGATGAAATTGAGTCCTCACCAACTCAACCTTAAAGTAACTGCTCTTTCAGAGCAAGGGGAGAGTGATAGTTTAACCAGTCATACACTTCCCAGATCAATTGTACGTCCATAAGAAAGCTCTGCCAGGGGTTGTACGTTTCAATCTTTGCTTTAGTTGGTGATTAATCTCCCCCTCTATCCCTCCTTAAAATTTTGCAACCTTCTTCTAGGTTATAGCTGTTTTTTAGGGGAAATATCCAAGTTTTGGAAACTCTGGAAATAACTCCTTTGCATTTTAAAAGGGTGATATACAAATCGTACTATAGTAACAAATTAGTATGTTCAAAACTATGCATAACTCCATCTGTAGGATGGTGGGCTACATAATTCATTACAACTTTGTGATTCTACATGCACCAGTTTAAACATTGAGGCTTACCACTAAGTCAAGATCTGGTACTAGGTGTTGTGCTTGCCAATTAACCCTTATTTTTCATATGTATATCTATGGTAAGCCATGATGATCAATGACCACAAGCTCAAGAAAACCGAATTGTGTTTAATGGAACTATGTTTTTTGCCTGCCAGATCAATCTGAATTGATCAAGTAGGCTGGACTCAACCTACAACTGTTGATTGATGAAGTGCACTGCATTAGATCCAAATGGGTGGTTATTGGCACCGTTTTCCTCTGCTCTTGCTTTAAGGGATCTCATGTGACTAGATGGCCTGGCTTCTACATTCTCCAGTGGAAGTTCCACAGTATGCCTGCCTGCGCCACCACCAGCCTGCCTCGTGTTGATGACGTACTGGCATCTCTACAGGTCTCCTCTCACAAGTGCAAAGTGATGTACTACACAGAAGTAATTGGGTCAGAAGATTTCAGGTAAAGTTAACTGTAATGTTGTAAATGCCAGTCTTTTTTTTTTTTTTTTAAACAGAAAATGTCTTACGGCTCGCTAAGCCTAAAGGCAAGCAGTCAGAGACTACCCAGAATAGTATAGGAATAGCAGCATTCCCATGACTTGCTTTTCCTAGAGACTTTAGAGTCATCAAGATGATACTTAAAGGTACTATGCCTGTGAGCTTTCAGACAACACCTTTGGTTAAAAGCAAGTCATCTCATGTTTATGGCCCGTTACCGCATTCTCTTATCTCCATTCTTCACATTACTTACTGGAGTCCATAGCAAACATCCATATATTATATTATATTAACAAAACCTTAAACTTTTCTTGCCTCGGTTGACTAATTTCACAAAAAATAGCATTTTATACAAAGCTGGAAAATGATTTTGACTGTTTTGTCCTATAGGAAAAATTGATAATCCTCTAGAGGTAGCTAATATATCCACTGCCCTCAGAATAATAAGTACACTTAACTAATATTAATAAAGATTGGTTTGATAGAGACAGAGGGAAAAAAGTTAGATTGTCCTTTAGACGAGAGAGATAAGGGGCAAATTGTTATTATTAAAACTTATGTGCAGGTCTCAATAACTACAGTAATCATGGACTACGTAGCTTTGCTGATCTTTTTTAACATTAAAGAGATCAAACATTGTCTGCGAGGTTCCAAAATTTTTTTCTTAGACTAGCAAACTGCATCAAACAATGGCAACCTTTGCTTACTGATTTGAAGAGAAAGAAAATAGCAAGCCAGATAGTTTTGTAAATGAATTTTGATGCTATTCACTATAAGATGAGTGCAGGTATTGTCATTTTGTCTCTTCAAATCATTTTGTTTTTTGATTATAAATGGCAGTAGTATATGTGAACATCTTTTTAACATATATAAAATCCAGAAGATTCCTTAAATTGACTCAGATTAATCATTTGTAATCTGAATCAATTTAAGGAATTTTCTGGATCCCATACACTGCGTGTTTATTTGTTAGAGAAAACTTAATTTTTCTTATTGAGAAATTATTTTTCTTTATTGAATAAGATGTTGGAATTGGAAGGTAAGAAGTACTCTTTTCTTCATTGTTAGTAGGGGTCGATCACTGCAGCCCTTCAGTTAAGTCCTGAAAAACAATTTATTTTATATACTGTAGGTTCTTAAACAAGATATTATGGAATAGTTGTTGTTTTTTTCAGCAGTATTAGCTATAAAGACATATGGCCACTAAGTACCTTTTATTATTATTTTTTTTAAAAAAATCTGGCTTTTTAGTACTATGACTGGCATGTTTGAGTCTTACTGATTATTGTAATAGTGGGAAGTTAGAAAGCTGGCCTATACATGGACGATTCATTCTGGTTCCCTGACTGACTATATAAACCAGCCCTTCTCCACCTGCTGTATCCCATATGGTTCCTCAGGTTGGCCAGGAAGTTGTGGAAGCTAAAACCAATGAAAAAACTCCATGATCAGTACTATGCATTGAGCCTCTGGCAAAGACTATCTGTGATAGGTTTTTGCACACAGCTCGGCATGCGAAGGTGTCTTATGCTTACCGTGAGTCCATCTTTCCACAGGGGATCCATGAGCAGCCTTGAATCAAGTCACAGTGGATTTTCTCAACTCAGTGCTGCTACAACTTCCTCCGGCCAATCTCAGTCCAGCTCCATGATTTCCAGGTAGTGCCGCGGCCTGCAAAAGCCAGTTGATGAGACGGCTGGACCCTCGTCTACAGTAGTCCTCTGCAATACAGCATCATCATCATCATTGTCGTCGTCATCAGTGACACTTGCAAAAACAAACACACAAATGGAAGGTCTTTTTATAGATAGTAAAAGTAGCTGTGTCCATTTAAATATTCTGGTTTTGTTTTGAATTAGAACCGAAAGAGTGTGTCTAATCTTAATAGCCATAGTTTTTTATAAATACGCTTGCACAAATCCTCACTTGGAAATGTAAAGGGCTGTTTTGCAAAGGAAGACTCAATCAGTGGTTGTATGGCTGAGAATTTATTTAACTTCCTGTTGATATATTTGTAATGCATTAGAAGTCTGTCCCAAAGCTTTTGCCAGTGAGACTTTTGCAAAGTTCAAGTATACCTTCCCCCCGCCCCCCTCTTCTGCTTCTGCTCTCCTGAGCCTCTCCTCTGTTACAGCCCAGCATTATGGAAGGCTTAAGGGAGTGCAGTGCAGTAGCTAGGGGCCTGACATTTCGTGAAAAGCCAGCTGGTGAACTGGCTGAACCCTTTTCCCCTACCTTTTTCTCAGCGAGAGGTGCTGCCCTGACAGGGAGGCGAACTGTCCGTCCTGCCAGGCAGCTCTTTTAACGTGAGTTCATTCTGCTAGCTCACATGGTTTAAGGACAGACTCACTTTTTTTGGGCATTGAAAGGCATTAAGCTAGAACGTACACTTCTGAGCATCGAAGGTGGGAAGGAAGAGGGCAGAGCAGGCTCTCCTCAACTCAACCCAAAGGCTGGCCCTCCTTTGAGTCCTCAGGTTTGTTTCTCCCGGAGGTGCACATGGTTGTGCCTCGTTTGCTTCTTTTCATCCTTGACAAATATCCTTTGAAGAGTGGCATCTTTTCTGCCAAGAGCTTCCTGGAGAAGTGGCTGCATTGGTCCTTCCCTTCCTGTGCCCTTCTCCCCTTCCCTGATCTGCCCTGTGAATGCCAAGAGAAACCTCATGCGCTCCTGCAGTACAGATGGGGTCTTTACCCTCCTAACAGAGCACAGCCTGCTGTGGCAATAATTCATTGCAGACATCCACATATTTCTGTAATAGTGAATTTGCTAAAGGTTGCTTAAACTCTCCAGCACTTGCTTCATTAGTATTTGAAGCATGGCTTTTGGAAGCCTTGGAATCTAAAACAGCCAGCTGCCAGGCTAGTCTTGCTGATGCAAATGAGTATAATCCTACAAGGATTGCAAAATCTGTTCGCGTAGCCAACAATAGCTGCTGAAATAGTATCTGTTGAATCCATTCATTCCCATTTAAAGCTCTAGTTACCACACCACACACACATCTCCGGTGTATAATTACAGCCTTGTTTAGAGAAGACTGTGCTTACATATCTTGTAGAAGGTTAACCAGCACTCTGTTTCAGAAAAAGGAAAGGAATGAGGAATGCAACCTGCAAATTTATTAATTAGAAAGGCAAAGGAATTTGTAAGATCAGAGTGCTTATATGCTAATTCAAAGGACTTGTCATATGACTTATAAAACTAAAATCGGTGAGTGCTTAAAGTATTAACCTAGGTGGCCATTCTGAATACTGGTTAAATGGAGCTGAAAGAGTATAGATTTGTTCCATAGACCCACACATGCTGTATTCCATCCAGCTGCTGCTTTTTTGTGATAGTTTCTTAACTACTAAGAGCACTAGTATGGTAATTATCTTCAATAACAGTTTTAATTGTTGGTATGTAATCATGAACATGGTTCCCAGCCTCAGAAACATTGTGCCATGTTCCTCCTCTTGTAATTAGTGTCCCCCTTGCCTGGTTGCAAAATGGTACCTTCTTCCCTCTCCAAAACGGGCTCTGTAAAAGATGGATTCCTCTTCCCCCCTGTGGCAATTTTGCTGGCAGCTGTAAAGATGCTTCATTCAATGGCTGCTATCAGCCCAGGGATGTCTGGTTTTGCAGAACGTTTAACAATTGGAGATCCTAACAATCATCTGTCTTAAGATGTCTGTTTGCTCAGCAATGTCCCTTGCAGGGCAATACTTTGGGAGGAGAGTGCATTTCAGAGCTCAAAGCACACACACACTTGGAGTGGAAGGGTTGTTATTCCTCATAAAAAGCATGACGTCCCACCTATGCCCCAATTAACTCTTTGCTCTTCTCCTTAGTGTGTGATCTTACTATTCTATCTCTGTTCTGCCAGAACTGATAAACCTGGTAAACTTTCCTTCTATTAACTTAATTTGGCAACTTTCTCCCACCTTCTCGCCGTTCCTGAAGTTCATATTGATTTCTGTAAATGTTTTCTAAACATATTACCTCAATCTTGGTAATAAGGTAACAGTCTTTTAAATATTTTTTTTTATTTGTATCAGTAATAAATGTGATATGGGAAAAAAATGTCTGTATGTGAGAATTTCTTCTCAGGATGCTTCAGAAGTGGTGATTTTCTACAAGATACAACAAGAGTGCTAAGTGTAGGGATAGTTGTGTGGCTGTTTCATTAAATAATTATTTCTGTGTGCTATATGAATCTCACATAGGGTCCCTTGTGACAGTGTCACCACAGATTGTACAGACACCCATTGCCCGCCTAAAAGATACTTCTGAAGACCTCATTGAAATGTAGTTGAAACCCATCAATCTGGAGATCACAAACCTATTTCTAATGGTTCCATCTGTGCGGTCAGACCCTGCAGATTTCCAGAGGAAAGTTTTATTGGCAGATGAGCCAAAAATGAAAATTTTCAAGCTATGTTGTTTGGGCTGGCAGAAACTCGTAATTTGAACCTTATACCAACCATCAAACATGGAGACAGTATTGTTGTTTGGGAATCCTGCACTACCGCAGGACCCAAATGACTTTCCACCCCTTAAGGAAGCTTAAGTATCGTTTTATAACAAAAATTTACAAAAATATCCATCCATCTTCCTGTCAGCTGAAGCTGATGTGTGACGTGCAGAAGAACAATGATTCCAAACATGAAAGCAAGTCTACAAGTTTTAGTGTTTTCCACAGCCGAGTTCGTATCTAAACCAGAAATGATGTAGCCGAACCTGACATGAACTGTTCACGCTAAGAAAATCCTAAAATATTTCTGAGCTGAAGGTGTGAGGCACGGGTCACTAATTATAACAGCATTTGGTTCAGTTATTGTAGTTGAAAGAGCAGAGACATTTTCTGAATTTAACAGGATGATTACTTTCTCACCCAAGCATATGGTGTACTTTGTTTTTTTTAATGGAATAAATGAAACAAGGATCAAAATTGGATAGTGTTGGTACTTTTGGACTCCCTTTATAACCTATATGAAACTTTGATAGCATTTGGTGACAAAGAAATGCAATCATTCAGAACTGAAAGAGAGTAAGTACTTCACAGAAATGGTACATATGTAGTACACTTAGGCTACAATCTTCCATATTCTTACAGAGAGCCCTATTTAAACTTTATAGCACTGACTTCTGGATAAGCAGGCTGTTCTACCAGATTCTATTAGTTCTTTTGTTTTTATTGAGCCGTGATAGTGTGGTGGCTAGAATGCAGTAAGGTAAAGGTAAAGGTTCCCCTTGCACATACGTGCTAGTTGGTTCCCGACTCTAGGGGGCAGTGTTCATCTCCGTTTCAAAGCTGAAGAGCCAGCGCTGTCTGAAGACGTCTCCATGGTCATGTGGCCGGCATGACTAAACGCCAAAGGCGCACGGAATGTTGTTACCTTCCCACCAAAGGTGGTCCCTATTTTTCTACTTGCATTTTTAAATGCTTTCGAACTGCTAGATTGGCAGAAGCTGGGACAAGTAACGGGAGCTCACTCCATTACGCGGCACTAAGGATTCAAACTGCTAACCTTTCTGATCGAGAAGCTCAGCATCTTACCCACTGAGTCACCACATCCCCACGCAGTATTGCAGGCTAATTCTGTTGACTGCCAGCAGTTCGATTCTCACCGGCTCAAGGTTAACTCGGCCTTCAATCCTTTCGAGGCCTGTAAAATGAGGACCCAGATAGTTGGGGGCAATAAGCTGAGTCTGTAAACTACTTATAAAGGGCTGTAAAAATACTGTGAAGCAGTATATAAGTCAACGTGCTATTGCTATTGTGGAGCAGATTATAAACACTCCTTCCAAATCTTCATCTTGCTAATTATGGGAATTGAAGAGGGTCATAATGGGAGACTGGGAAAGTAGATCCAATGTGGTTGAGGGCAGACTGAGGTACAAGTGCGCCATCACAGTCTCCTGAATCAGTGCCAGCTACTTTTCCTTTTAAACTTTGGATTTTGATGAGTTCTGAAAATTCTAGAGAAGTGGCAGCCAACTGTATATTTTTTGCTACTTCTCTATTAATGTCACTTGCTGGTCGTACTTTAACAGGGTGGTGTAGACTACTTCACATAAGTACTATTTACATGCTTTTTCTACTCTTCTTTTCTACTCCTATGTTCTTATCCATCTCCTTTCAATAACCTGCAGAAGAATAGCAATAGCACTTAAGACTTGTATACCGCTTCATGGTGCTTTACAGCATTCTCTGGGGAGTCTACAATATCAGCATATTTCCCCAAACAATCTGGGCTCTCATTTTACTGACTTCGGAAGGATGGAAGGATGAGTCAATATCGAGCTCTGTCAGGATCGAACTGCAAGCAATGGTCAGAGTTAGCCTGCAATACTACATTCTAACCTCTGTGCTGCCAAGGCTCAGAATGGGAATGTCAACAAGGGACATTTGCTTTTGAACTAATATTTTAAATAAATAGCTGTGGTATTTTTTTCTTTTTTGATGCCTTCAGGTCAGTTGACTGAGGTGTATTTAGCAAGACTTTGTAAGTGGTTTACCATTGTCTGCGCCCTAGGGCTGAATGAGAATGACTGACTCAAACTCATTCAGTGTCTTTGTGTTTAAGGTGGGACTAGGACTCACCGTCTCCTGGTTTGTAGCCTGGTGCCTTTAAGCACTACACCAAACTGGCTAAATGTTTACATTTTGCCCTTTCTAAAGAGATGGCTCTTAACGTGACTACAGGATTAACACACACTTTGAGTTGCCGTATTGTGTTTGTAAACAATCCTATGTATTTTATAAAGTTGATAAACAAGAAATCTGAACACATCATAAAGATAGATGAAAACTTTTGGGGGAGAGAACTGGAGTTAGAGAAACTGCTTTGATGGAGCGAAATGCAAGGACTATCTAGAAATGTACAGAAGGCACGCCTAAAATTTGCCATTTTAAAAAGCATTCTCTTT
>JANHGC010005683.1:270728-282046 GCA_027560395.1 Boaedon fuliginosus | reverse complement strand
CACCCACCCACCCATCCATCCATCCATCCATCCATCCATCCATCCATCCATCCATCCATCCATCCATTCTATTTCTAAACCTCACATCACCCTCAGATGGGGAATAGCAGTTGCAAGCCACAGCAATTGCTACAGTGCAGTAGGCAGCATTGTTTTCCTCTTTCTTTCTGTGTGGAGAAAAATGATTACAATTTCATTCAATTGTGGAAATTCTTTCCAGTTTTGGACTGGAGATAGTTCCATATTCTGTGGAAACATGGTAAATATTTTTCTATGTATGTATGTATGTATGTATGTATGTATGTATGTATGTATGTATGTATATATATATGTAGAGGTATTGAGCCAGTTCGGAAGAACTGATAGCAATAATTTTGATTGGTTTTGGAGAACTGGCAAATACCACCTCTGATTGTCCTCTCCCCTTCCCATCCTGCCCCTTCCTGGAGTCTCCACCACTATTTGGCTGCCAGGACGCTTCAAGGAGGTTTTGTAGGCTAAAATTGGGGCACAGGGGGTGCCGTTGTGCACCCCCCTGTGTCCCTATTTGGCTGCCATGAAGCTTCAGAGTGGCTTTCTAGGCAAAAAAAGAACGGGGGGATGTGGCGGGCCACCCAGTCACATGATTCCATAGCCCTGCCCATAGAACCAGAAGTAAAAAAAATTGAATTCTGCACTATGTGTATATATGTATGTATGATGTATGTATGTATTTCCGTTAAAATAAAATCCATGTTTTATTCAGAACATGTGGTATTTAGAAATACATGTTAAAAACAAATCCCAACCTGTGACTATACTTTCATTTCCAAAATGTAACTAAATAACATTTAAAAGGAATTTTTGTTAACTCACCTTTTAAAAACAACTCTCCTAGCGCCTGTACAAAGCAGCAGGAGAAGACGCTTTGCATCACTGTAGGGTAACCCTAGGACTTCCTGAGTTTGAAAGGGCAAAAATGAATGCAGTGAACATTAGTGAGGTAAGTGCTTACTTTAATCTTGGCCATATTTCTCCTTAATAAGTGTCTTTAAGCTCTTATTCTATAGAGGACAGGTTGACAGTTTTACCCATTTTACTGATATCTATGAAATGTAATTGCTATCTTCCGTCCTTGATCCTCTGTCAGGGTAGTTGTGGTTATCTGTTTATTACAATTTTAACCTCTGTATTGCGTTTTATATTTGCTACCATGATTCCTTAGCAGGAAAATCTGAACTGCTCTGAGAGCTGATAATTTTAATTTCCTTTTGCATCTATTATATCAGTATCTTAATTAATTGGTATTGCTGCATTTAAAATTTGCATATTAGTTTTTTTTTCACTTTTATTGAAAATGGTCTTTATGCTGACTATTGTTACAATGTAGTTTTCAAAATTGAAAATTCTGTGGTAAGATTGTTATAATGTTTGCAGTTGTTTTGGGATATTAATATTTGGGCAGAAGTACTTATCTATCCTATCATCTTCTTTACCTTCCTATAGTAATGTGGAAATAGAAGGAGCCCAGAAAATGAATAATTGCATGCAAAAATGATATGGGTGAAAATTTCTATTCACATCAAATATGTGTTTTGTAGGTGGCTCATGGTTATTTATAATTATTCCTTATACATCTATACAAATTAAACAATCCACATAAAGAATACTTATCATTTAATATGTTTATTGCATTGTTTTTATTTGATTTGATTTGAAGAAGCCTCTTTCTGCAAGTGACTAAAACCTATATGAACTATTTTGAAATCTGTATTGTGACTCAAACAAGTTCCTTTTCTTAATTTAGTTTTTAGTTAAAATTTAACCAAGAAATCTAAAGTTGCCGTTTCCACTTTAGGCAAAATACAGGGAATCTTGGCATAATCTCCGTGCTCAGGGTTATAAACTGACGATGGAAGCCATCCCTTTCCAGACTGCCAAGGCCTCTCGAGAAATTGCCAGTGATGTGAGTTGAATTATGCAGCCTTCCATCTTGCCTAATTTTTGTTAAGCTCATGTAATACATTGTAGAAAGCAGATTTTACTGAATTAAAGCAGCCCCATAATCATGTGAGACAAGGATGTGAGACAGAATGTATTACTTATGAATGAGATTCTTTGTGTGAATTAAAAAAAAGTCACTGTTAATCAGAAACAAAGCAGGCCTGAAGCTGTTGCAATGGGAATAGGGGAAAGAAAAATATCTCTGGATGTTCCATTCAGATTTACCCAGAACATCCAAAATAATATCAATCCATGTAAATAGATAATCCATTTATTTCCTTGGGTATTCCTGTAAAGCAGGAGGGGAATGAAGATAGATTTACATCTACATTTGACTGTAATATATTAATTTCTGCTTTTAGAAGCCCAATGCTTTTTGTATGGGAATTAAGTTCTTCACTTTCCTGAAACAAAATGCACACGCTTTCTCCCCAAAGTCAAGTAGTAAGGCCACTATGAGCAACATTCAAACTTTCACTATCACAAGAATGCTACTTTTCAGAGCAGCAGTGACACCCCTACAATCTGTAGATTTTTTTTCTCTTTGGTTATTGTGAGAATTCAATATTTCTAACCCTTTTCCTCAATCCTAGTGACTTCATGCAAGTACCATTTCTCTAGGCGATTTCATGTATTCCAGGTTACATTCATATATAGCATCTTTTGCATAACAATAAGTATTTTGAGTACATCAAAATAACTTTGAGATAAACATAGCCTTAGTCATGCTGAAATATGCTTGTGAATATGTTATCTCTTTGATGATACTGAAAAACCAACGTGGCAGTGTACAAATAAAACAGATGCAGGTGCTCTCACCTGTATAAGCTGGAACAGATAACCTTACAGTTATCTGTTCCAGCTTTCCTACTAGCAGCAATTTCTTCAAATACTTAACCATTGAATTCAACAGGACTTTCTACAAAATCTAACTTTTTCAAATATACAGTCCCGTTGATCAAACAATGCAATTTCTCTTGGCATGTGCTGATCAGAGCCAGGTTTTTGACATGTAAAAAGATGAAAAGTGAAAAGAAGCACAACACCAATAAAATATGTGATGGTTCTTTCGTGTATTGAATTGTTCATTGCAGTGAACACTTTCCTTATATATGTATGTATGTATGTATGTATGTATGTATGTATGTATGTATGTATGTATATATATATATATATGTTTTCGTAGATTTTCACGGGTGTAGGTATGAAAGTCTTGGTGTAATTGGGTCTTTTCCCATGTCTCTCAAGCGTACATGGGAAAAGACCCGATTACACTAAGACAATATTTATTTATTTATTTGTTTATTTATTTATTAGATTTATATCCCGCCTCTCTTCTCCAGTCAGGGGAACTTGAAGCGGCGAGTATATATATAGTATACACACACACACATATATATCTGTGTGTGTGTGTTTTAGTATTGTTACTTCCCTTTCTTTCTCCTTGCTGGCTCTTCCCTTCCAGCTTCTGCCAGCAGAATGGCTCCAACAGAGTCTGTCAGAGGTTAGATCCCTTTTCAGATGGCAAATGGCATTTCCTGGGAAAGATTGTGAGTCACGTGAGTTAATCAGATGAAGGAGCTGAAAGAAACAGTAGCGCAAATATTAATTACAATAAAATTACATTTGTTGGCTCTTTGCATGCAATTAGGCTAACTGGACTGTTGGCATAATGCAATAAAGATGTCTGCAGAATTGGATTTCTATATAAAGTGGCAGTTAACTGAGTCAGTGACCAGTTTTAATCCAAAAAGCATTTGTGGTGGAAGTGTTAGATGCATCAGTCTTAGATCTGACTTCAGCTGTCTAAGTGTTTTTCCCAACGACCATATTACAATGTTAGACATCCATCTTGAATGGGCAACAAACTATATAGGCATAAAATTCACTGTTCACATTGATGATTCTACTCCATCTTTATTGTCTTGGTTCCCAGTCTCTGCCAATCTGCTAATCTCTCTCTAAAATACTTGAATGCAAATACTAACAGATTTTGCAACTCTTAAGGCTGCCCTTGGATGGTGACAGAGTAAGAAGGAAATGCTATTCTGATTCAATTCAGCTAACAGTGACTCAATGCTGCCTGGATCATGGTCTGGGGACAAAATGAAAATAAAATCATGGGGGCACTGATGAAAAATCATTTTTCCCAATGATGATTATACAACAGCTAACTGCCCTAAGAATACTGGGTGATTAAAGGAGAATGATTCCTTTTTGGTAAATGTTTAAGATGAGGAAGGAGTAGAGATATTAGGAAATGCACAGAAAGTCAGATCTTACTACAGAACCTCTATGATGGACAGCCTGCTTTCTGTTGACACTACATGAAGTCATTTCATCCAGGATCAGGAATGCAGGTTTTGCTCTTAATGAAATAATAATCTCCAAAGCTACAGTAATATTCCTGTGATATGCATAACAACCATTAAATTATATTGTCAAAAGAATTGTAATGAGGAACATGGTCAGGATGGATTCTGCCTGCTGACAATTCATTAATTGTGGATAAGAATACTGACTTGGCTTGTATCTTTGAAATTCGTTCGGACATGGGAAGGGGTGAGTTTCCCTCTCTGAAATGTGCCCTCTGGGGTTTCATGTGTGGCCCAATTGCAACTCCAATTCAGGGATGGGGGAGTGGCTGTTGCCTTTTGTGAGTCTGTAGTGGCCACTGGGGGCTCTGTCTCAGATATTGCCAGATGCGAGACCCTTTTTTTGAGGTGGGGCCATAGGGATCAGTTGGGATGATTGCTCACTTACCTTCCTCCCAGTAATGTAAAAGCATCACTGTCCATGTTCCTGGACTCTGTGTGGACTGGCAATGAAGTTCCCCAGTTTTATGAGTCTGGGGTTGCTACCTTCTCTCAGTCTGGGCTCTGATGTAGTACAGGAATTCATGGATACCATGGCTGCCATGGATCTGGCCAACTTGCCCATGACTCTACTCACATGGAGGATCACACATTAGCTCTGATTTTTGCCTCCAGGCAGTGGCAACGTGACCTGGGTTACGGGGAGACTGCCATCAGGCCTCTATTATGGACATATCTTGGCCCTTACTCAAGACTGGCAAGATAGACTGCTATGGGTTGTTAACCCCTCCATATTATACTTCATATTTGACCTTAGATGAAATAGCACTTCCATGGACAGAGCTAGTGTGGAATTTGGGTTTTTTCCTGGATCCCTGGATCTTGCTTTGAGGATCAGATGGCAGTTGTGGCTAGGGGGGCTTTGCAGAAATTTATCTGGTGCACCAGTTGATCCCTTTCTTGAACCAGGAATCCTTGCTTACCGTCACTCATCCTCATACCTGTCAAGTCTCCCGGTTTGGCCAGGAAAGTCACGGATTTTACCTCTCTTTCCTGCTGCCCTCCCATATAAATAATTTCCAATAAATCTTCCATATTTTTTAATCTTTTTTAAAAGTCAGATTCAGTACTAACTAGCCCCTCCCCCTCCCCACTACTCAGACCTGCCCCTCCTGCACGTCTTCGCCACTTCAGCAGCAGATAATCCCAGGCAGGTGCAGGGTGCTCCGTCGGGGAAGGGAGTGGGGAGGGGGGACTTTAGGCAGCTGGCAGTTTGGCTTATGGGGAGGGGCCGGGGGCTGCCTCCTGCCCAGCTGGCTAACTCCCCAAGTTTAGAGAAAAACTTCTGCTCTAGCCAGCTCCCGATTCAGCAGATCAAACTCACCGGAAAGCAACTCAGCAAACTGCACTCCACAGGGGGCGCCAGAGAGCAACCTGCGCAGCGTGGTGCATGTGCAATACAGTAACAAGCATGGAGGGTGAAAGGCAGCAGGGTGAATGAGAGCAAGTGAGCGGCACAGCTTTGGAGTCCGGCAGCAGAAGCTGCCCCGCACCTCCTGTTTCTCTTCCCTGCCTAAAAAGGATGGAGCCTGAAGGATAGCTGGCCAGCTGGCTAGCAGGCAGGAGGGAGAGAGAGAGAGAAAGAGAGAGAGAGAGAGAGAGAGAGAGAGAGAGGCAGCGTGAGCGATGGGATGACTATATCCAGGCAAAGCCAGGTAATCAGCTAGTAATAATATAATAAAAGACCATTTAAAATCAAAGCATTATCTAAAAACAGCCTGTGGTATAGAAAGAGAGGTTGTTTGGAAGAATAATCATAGTTCTTGTGGTGCGGTTTCAACAGCAAGATTTCCAGGAATGAGAGCAGAGAGATGACCTTTCCTTTCAGCTTGCTTAGAAACTGTCCACATGAATGATTCATTGAGCCATTGCATTGCTGGGGGTGATATATGGTATAGCCTGTCTGCAAGAAAGACACTGTGACGTTGGTGCTGGAAGCTATAAATTCCTAGTGTGAATGGCCTCTAAGTGTTGATTCACACATTGCATAATCTATAAAAAGAGGAGGCTTTGGTGTGGGAGAGGGAAGAAAGCAGGTTCATGGAATAGTTCAGGTCCTGGACCAGACAGAGAGGAAAGGTAAGTTTTAGTCCTCGCTTAGGCGTAGAAAGCCAGCTGGGTCCAGTCACTCTCTCTCAGCCCAACCTACCTCACAGAATTTTGGTTGTGCAGGAAATAGAAGTCAGGTGCATTATCTATGCTACCTTGAGTTTTGTCAAATAAAGGTATTACATCTGATAAATTATACATAAAAATAAACTACAGTATATAATGATATTATATGTATATAATGAATGGATGTTAGTTCAAGTTTTGCCAAATATGGTCTTCCAAGGAACTGCTTCCATTGGTAGCATTTCAGTCTGATTGTACTGGCACAGGTGCCCATGGAGAAATCCAGAAAGACCCTGGAAAGGCCTATCCAAAATGTTTAGGAGACTTAGCAAGATGTCACTGATTCCCTTCTCACTCCCTGTAGCCCTTCCTCAAGGGCAGAGGAACAATCTGGGCTTTGAAACATCCACAGGCAAGTATGGCAAGCATAACATATTCCCATTTTGTTCAGTGTAATGTCTTTTTCTTGGCTTGAGATGGGTGTCTTAAGAGAAGAATCACTGCCTTGAAATCCTTTTCAGTACAGGGAACCTTTCCCTTAGAAGAATGTATTTCTGAGGACCAACAAACAAAGTTAATCATAGGTGATATGAAAAATTTATGATGAAAGTGAACCAATATTCCCTACTTTTTGGAATCTCAGGTAAAATACAAACGTCCAACTTGCCAGGAATATATTATTTAATTTATGTATTATTTGTTTTGTTTTATTGTACTGATAAGATTTTGATGGCTGTTCATATTAAAACAGTTCAGGGTGGTTCACAACAATAAAATCCCATAATCATAAAATCATAAACCACAAAATTAAACAACAACAATGGTCACTCCAATGGGATGCCCTGCAACCAACTCCCGATAGTCTCATTTGAATACCCCCATAGAAAATGAAAGAAACAAGTGGATTCTGCTTATTCACACTAGGTTGATTGAATTTAGGAAATTCATTCCACTCATGTCTTCCTTTCCCCTGACTGTATCATCCTCTCTTGCCTGATAACCTGGTGGTGCTTAATGGGTCTATGGGGATCAATTGGGAAAACTGTGTTGTGTGTTTCTGTGTGTGTATATGTGAAGCTTTTTCCTCCCTTCATTGTGGAGATGGAACAGGTGGCCCTGAGATTCCTTCCCACCAAACCGCTTTATTACTCAATGCAAATTAAGCAACCAGAACAGAGTCTACTAGAACATTTGAGGCTTCTCTAATTCCCCAGCCTGAATTTTACAATAATATTAGTTTTCCTTTTTAATCCCTCTCCTCACATTCACTTATAGGACTTACCGAATCGAAAGTCCAAAGTAGCTCTGTCTGAAGTAGCAATAAAAGATATTGTTTGTCTTAAGCTCTTTGCTATGGTAAAGATTTCCAACTCAAAGAGGGGGACAGATATTGACTATGCTAGGCAGTGCAGAGGGCACCATGGGTGCGCTAGCCGTAGTGGCTAAACTCAGAAGGGAGAAAAATGTAAGTCTTTCACATCCATGGCAGCTGAGAGCCAGACAAGCCTTTACAACATCCAGCCTCTTCTAGTCTCTCTCTCTCTCTCTCTCTCTCTCCCTCCACAGGCTGAGATTTGACTTCAGAAACAGCAGTCAGCCGATTGGTCCAGACTTTTCTTCTCTCTCTCCCCTACATTTTGCCCGTCCCTCAACATTCTCTCCAGCACAGATTGGGGGAGCTTTGAGACTCTCTGTTTGTGTCTGTGACAGGAAGGAGTGTAAATAAAGAGAAAACAAGCAGGGAGACTGTGAACACAGTTGCAGCTCTCCTAGTAACTAGACAAAGTTAGTGACAAGAGTGCAAGTGACTTGCAAGGCAACAGTGGGAAACGAGACTGCTCCCTGAAGCCAGATTGCCTAAAAACCGGCAAGCTTTCTTCTGTTGGTGTTTGGGGCTTGAGAGTTTTGCCTCCACTCACCTGCAATATCCAGAGAAGCATGTCTCTGGCTGTGAAGAAGAGCCAAGTACGCCTGGTGTTTCTGGGGGCAGCCGGGGTTGGCAAGACATCTCTAATCCGGCGATTCCTGCAGAACACATTTGAGCCAAAACATCGCCGGACAGTAGAGGAGCTGCACAGCAAGGAGTATGAGGTCAGTGGAATTACCATCAAGGTGGAGATTTTGGACACTAGTGGTAGTTATTCGTTCCCAGCGATGCGCAAGCTCTCCATCCAGAACAGTGATGCTTTTGCCTTGGTCTATGCTGTGGATGATGCAGAGTCCTTTGAGCGTGTGAAGACTTTACACGAGGAGATCCTTGAACTGAAAGAAAATAAGTTTCCACCGATTGTAGTGGTGGGTAATAAGGCTGAAACTGGTGGGGTTAGGCAAGTGTTGCCTGAAGATGTTCTCTCCTTGGTGGAGCTTGACTGGAACAATCGTTTCCTGGAGGCATCGGCTAAGGAGAATGAGAACGTGATGGAAGTTTTCAAGGAGCTGCTTCAGCAAGTCAACCTGCCCAGCCTGCTGAGCCCTGTTGTGCGGAGAAGACGCGAGACTTTCTCCAGTGAAGGCCCCCTGAGGCCCCCCATGAACAAAGCAAATAGTTGCACCGTCTGTTGAATGTGAGAGTGTCAGCATCAAGATGATGTTTTGTTTTGTTTTGTTTTGCAAAACCTAGTCACTATCAGTATGGGATGTTGTCTGTAAACAGTGTCATACCTCTAAACCCAATGTGATCTCCTCACCAAATTAAGGCTGTAATTTGTAAAGGAAGAGATGCCTCTTGTATGATACAGAGCTCTAGGAGTAAGCTTGGCTAGGCTAAAGAAAGGAATATGGGTCAGTTGGCTAATGTCTAAAACAATAATGGAGGCCAGCAAGGTATAGAGCATGAACTGCAAAGGTGAGCATTTGAGAAATCTCTTAAGGAACATTTCATTCTGGGGGCATCTATTGATTGTATTTTCAGATGGCTGAGTAGACTTTGTTTCAAGAGGGGGTGGGTAGACAGTTTCATGATTATTGAACAGCAGATGTGTGTGTGTTGCTTCTCAGACTACAGTGTTTTTTATTTCTAATATTTGCATGAATATGTCTTTGCACTGATTATGTTTACACTGAACAATTTTGGTGACATCTCTGCATCTATACTGTGGAAAGAGGTGCATCACCCAGTGAGTCAGTTGGTCTGAATGTGATTTTTATTTTTTTTTAAATAACTTTTGAAAGCTTGTATCCAATAAAAGCAAAGTCAAACCCTGCCAGTAACTCTGCCAGAAGCATACTGTATTTGCATTCTTCCTGTAAGAGACGTAACTACAAGAGGAACATGCCACCAGTTTCTGTTGCACTGATTTCTACCTTCTACTTTCTGCTTTTGTTCTCATGTATTTGTAGGTCATGCACCTGCTGATCTTTCCTTGTGTTGGTTCCTATGCTCTTGGGATTTCTGGGACAGATATAAGACTGAGAAGTTGTTCCTTAAGAGACATCAATTTCAGTTCTTTCTTAGTTATACCCTTGTGGGCATAGACTCTGGGAATATCTTGTTCTCTCAGCTGGATTTCTGCCAAATGAGAGTGATAATAATCCCTCTTATTGATTAGGAAGATATGAAAGAAACGTTGTGGGTTATCTCAAGACATTACATTTACTTGCTAGGAAAAAAGTCCCAGTGGCATCAGGAAGGCACCATTGTGACTGACGTGCTTCGGATTTCAGTTCACTTAAGCGATATAGATTAATACGAAAAACTTCTGAGTTCTGTCAAAAGAGGAACTAGGTAAATTTGTTCTGTGTTTGTCACAGCAGAAAAGAAATAGTACTTTATGAAGAAATGATTTTTCATACTGCAAAACAAAGCCATAAATACAGTAAGCTGAGAGTAAACAAAATTACAATCAGAAGAAAAGAGAGGATGGTGAACGTAAGATGTTTTTAGTAATCTTCATAAATTAAGCCAGAGTAGTGGACTATCCATTTGAACTATCCCATTTGTATTTAAGCATTCATGAGTCAAAGCAATCTTCCTACTTCTGGCTGCTGCTCCCTCTGGTATTTCAATTCCCAGTTCGTTTCACTGGTTGTGATTCTAGCAGATGAGTCTGTCATTCTCTCATATAGCCAGTCCAAAACATAAGCACAATTCCTCTCTTCTGGGTTATTTGATCAATACCTAGTATAGAAGAAAGGTATTGGGTGTCTCACCTGTCTACCTGTTCAGTGTTCCTGTGCATTTCTGTCCTTGAGGAATGAAACAAGATAAGGTACTTCCTTCAGGGCTGGCTGCTAGTGAAGGAATAATGTTAAAATGATAATGGGTGGCTGAAGATTTCCTCCATTTATTACTTATTTCACAGATTAATACCTGTATCCTGATTGGTTGTGGGGAACTATTGAAGATCGTATATGGGAGACAAGTAGTACATTCCTCAGGACAGACCTGCCACTGGCATGGTTACAGGGAGAATGCGTGACTCTATCACGCAGAAGTGGCACAAGGTCCTCCCAGAAATGGGAGATTTAGAGATGTGGTGGGCAAAGGACAAGAGCATCCATGAGACATCCTTCTATTAGAATGAACTCCGTAGACCATCTTTCCTTTAGAATGTCTGAGTTGGTCATGAACTCTGAATGAGAGTTCAGATGAATATAGAAGAACTATGATTGTTCGTGTCCTATTGATCAAAGAGAAGGTTCATCCCAGCAAAAGTACTGCACGTTTAATTTACTCCAATTTCTCTCCTGTCAAAACCAGTGGCAAGCAACCTTCCTTCCTTCCTTCTTTCCTTCTTTCCTTCTTTCCTTCTTTCCTTCTTTCTTTCTTTTTCTTTCTTTCTTTCCTTCCTTCCTTCCTTCCTTCCTTCCTTCCTTCCTTCCTTCCTTCCTTCCTTCCTTCCTTCC
>JANHGC010005683.1:252654-270628 GCA_027560395.1 Boaedon fuliginosus | reverse complement strand
GAAGGTAACCCGCTCCTAAGCCATGAAGGGCTTTAAAAGTTGTTACTAGCACCTTGAATTGCACCCGGAAGACCACTTTCAACTACAAAACTACATACTAGATATCTTGAAAGCTAATCCCTGCTTTAGTTGTGCAAATTTTATTAGCCTATTTTTAACAGATTGTAATTAGCAAATCAGGTTACCAACATGTATTTTGCATCTCAATCTCTTGTGTACAACTATATGGCATCATTACTTGAAAAACATTGATTAAAGTATCAACCTAGATTTTCAAATTCCCAGCATTGTGGAACTAAAACCAACAAAAGCAGTAGTTTGGGGTTTTTTGCTTAATCACTAAATAATAAAGTGGCCCTGTTAAAATTTCTCAAATCATTGTAACCCTACTGTAATGATTTACAATGACATGATTTTGGAACTACATTTACTATACTAAATTGATTGGCTCAGATTATCAGCACTTTTCTGTTTCTGCACAGTCTTTTCACAAACATCCTCCACTACTGACAACCGTACAACCTGCTCTGTATGTAAGCAGACTGCAATAGGGGAGACCTCCCTTTGACTGTGGAAAAAAGTATCTGTATTTGCCCTATATGTCCAATGATGGGGGGGGGGAGCTAGATACCTGACCAAGCACAAGAAAGGTTATAGGGCATGAGAAGGCAATCTGCCTTATTTTGATTGGAAAAGTAGTCTTGAATGGTAGGATTATGTAAATCCTGGTAAGTCACTCCATTTCCGATCAAAGTCATCTTGCCATTTAAAAAAATATGTAGGCTGGGGAGCTTCCAGTTTGGCTTTTGGTGACGGAGTGCGGATTGACAGGGCTCTGCAATCTGATACCCAGCTTGCCAGCCTGAGGGTCCGCTGAGGACCTAAAGTTTTCTGGGCAGGGAAACGAAGCGAGGGAGCATGGTCCTGGGGGGTTGAGAGGAATTGCAATCCTCTCCTTATCAATGTACCCGCTCTGAAGCCGACGGCCGGTAAAGACGGCACCAGAAATGGCGTCCATCAAGCCGAAGCAGACCAGACATTAAGATTGTGCAGGAGAGGAGTGTTAATGGAACCGTGGTGAAGAAGAAGGGGTGAGTGACTATATGCTTTTTCAAAAAATTAAACCCCAGAAGATAACGTGGAAAAAATTCCCAAAACAATAAATAAGCGGCGAAATAAACGACAAAGGGGCGTGGCAAATTACCGCACTGAACTGTTGCTGATATTGGAGGGAAGGATCCCCAACCCCACATCGTTAAAATGAAATAAAAAGACTAGAAAGAGTTTGAGTGAGGGGGAAAGCACAAGCCCGCCCTGAATGGGCTTACAACACTTTTAGCTTTCACTTTATTTTCTTTTTCTTCTTTTATACTAATATGTATTAGTGTTTAATCTTTTTCAAAAATCTTTAATAAAACAATGGAGAGTCCTTAGTAATTGACATCAGTGGAAGATTTGTTTTTTAAAATATTGTAAGCTGTCTAGATTCTAGGGAGCTGGCAAACAAACTGATGTAATGCACACACATATATTCTAATGGAAAAAGTGCAATTTCTTTCCAATATTAACAGAAAGGAATCAGTATTGAAAATACATACATTACATCTTAACAGTAAGGAATATAATCCCGACTGGTTAATTATGTAATATTTATAACATACTATTATTTGGTGAGTTTAAAAAATGAAAATATCTGCCAGCTTTCCTGTGATCTTAGGAAAGTACAATATTTGGCAGCGTTCGCTAAAAGGCCTTTTGCCACTGGTTGTTTTAGTTAGTAGGTGTGACCAATTAAAAGAAACAAACACCCATTTCTTAAGTAAGTCTTTCAGGACAGAGATTATCTTTGCCTTTTCCCCCCTAGGGCTTCTGTACATATTTTCAAACAAAGCAGGATTTTGAAGCTACCTCTCTTTTTATTTTTTAAAAAGCCAATGGGATTCATCTGGAAACCCAAAGGCAATCTTGTAAATAAGAAGCTGATGCTTTGGTTTATGATCTAGAACAGTATTAAGAAAATTGACCTATGTTGAATTCTGATATGTCAAGGTAGGTGTCCATAAGCTAATTTAAAATGAAAACAGCTGTGAAAATCAATACAGTAGCATCCTATATTAGCAATTTTTTCTTAAAAAAATGGACCTCTCTCAAAAGTCCAAGTTATTATGATTACTACAGGGAAATCCTAAAAATGAGATTTTACATAGTACTGTTGACTCATCTGAGAGCCCTCCTGGTCACGTTGTTTACTAAAACAGAGCTATTTACATTTAAAAAAAACTTATTCCAAAATTTACGCTAATCCTCCTGTTGTGGAACATACTGAATAGAGTACTGTACACATAACTATTTTTTTAAAAAAGGGTATTTCATTATTTAAACTAGATCAAGACAATACATATAAGCAATCTGAGTTAGCTTAAAAAGTAAACATGGCTTTGGAGTGCATCACCCAGAAAACCTGACTTTCATGTTGAATTTCTTATTGTGGCCAAGAAAAAATCTTAGTGTTTTACAAACCCTTTTCTTTCTGAAAGCTTTATAAAAGACATAAAAGTTTATGTTGATGTAATATTTTGTCAAGGAAAAAAAGGCAGGCTCCCACGCAAACAAATATAAAGGGAAAAAAAAAGTCTTGGCACCATTGGTATACCTAATCCATGAATACTATTTTGTTTAGGAACCTCCCAGTTATGGATATGGGAATATAAAATTTGTTGTCAAAGAAGTCTAAAACAAAAGGAATACTAGCCAGAAATATGACAATATGTTTGTAAAGCATATACATTGAATAATGAGCAGTTATTTTTTTCCCATAATATGTCAGAGACAAAAAAATAAAAGAAAAAAGGGGGAGAGAAACAGCATTTAACAAAAATACAATTACTTTACAACTTTTTCATATAAAAATCCAATCTTATCTTATATTGCGAAATTGAAAAGGCAACTAACGAACATAAATAACAACACTAAGCAATCACAAGCAGCGAGTCAACAATCTGTAAATTATGGCATACACACATTGAAAGTGACATTTTAATCATTTCAGATATTTGCTGGCTGAACAATTAACAGGTAATGAATGGGGCAAGCCTTAGAAATGCTAGGAGATTATCTGTTAACAGTCATCTCTGTACACAAGAAAAATACACATGCCTTCTTAACAGCCAAGAAAAACTGCAATTTATTAAGTTTCAAAGAATCTTCGTACTCTTGAAAGCAACTTCTGGTGCATGTTTTTAACAATCACATTCTATGAGGAGAAATAACATTAAAAGCCACAAACTTTTAAAAACTTTTCATCTCAGAGTTACAGACATCTTGAGTTCAAAATTAAAGGCAAAACATTAAAATAAAATAAAAAATAAAAATTCAACAGGAATTGTTTTAAAAATGTCCATCCCCAATTTCAAATGATTGTTGAGTTCTTTTTCTACAATTCATTACTAAATTTTAGCATGGAAAATTGTATTGACTATTTCAATCCGCACATAGGCACATATGTATTTTATATATAAATATGTGTGTGTGTGTGTGTGTGTATTTGTATGTGTGTTAAAAGAGAGATATATACACAATACATATGTAGAGTGCGTGTAATGAGAATGAGATGCAATCGCTCTGAGAAAAGGGTATTCAGCTAAATACACTACGAAAACTTGAGAAAACACAAGTCTGGAACCCAATCTGTGCATAGTTCATGATCCAATAAAAAAAACCCCAGCTTTTGTTGATTTGCAATTTTGCAGGACCCTTTTTAATTCGACAAAACCATTAAAAAGCTAACCTTGAACAAAACAAAACAAAACAAAACGTAATGCACAAGTTTCCTGATCCAAGCAGTCAGGGAGCACAATGTTCATATAATTTTTAAAAACATACTCAAAGGGTATGTTATTCCATTGTCTTTCTTCCTTTCAAAACAATCAAAAACATTGATCATTTTTAAACATAAAGCAATTTTTTTTAATATATAAAGCACTCTTCAAACATCTATTTCTTTTGAGTCCATTATTTGGTAAATATGTAACTGCTACACATTAGATTAGGTATTTTTCTTCTTCTCTTACTGTCTTTTTTTATTTTGTTTTTTTGTTTTTTTTAATAATATCTTCAGTGCTAGGAGTTGGGTTTAAAAAATACATGAAATGGTGTGGAGTTGCTCCTCGGGAAACCCGGCTTTCCTGAGACATCTTCCACCATGTGCAAGATAGTGATCACAATATTTTTCGCCACTCTGACGAAGATGAGGGGAAAAAAAAGAGTACACAGCAATGGCCAAAGAAAAGGATCAACAACAACAACAGTAACAACAACAGTAACAACAACAAACACTGTTCAATCCCAGAGCTCTGAAGTAGCATATCTTCATTCTGAAAATAGGTTTCTTTATGATGGAAGTCTTTTTTTTCTTTTTTTTTAATTCCTTTTTTATTTTAAAGTTTGAAGGAGAAAAAAAAAGGTTTGTAAACAGGTGGGAGCTGAAATCGTAGGCTCCTCCAAAAGCAGTCAAAACCTATGTCCAAGTGCTTGTTTCTGTTCCAGCTTGCAGGGAACCATCCACTCTTTACAAGTATTTATGGCCACAGTTCAACAAGAGTTTTTTTTTCCTTTTTTTTTTTTTTAAACTTTATATTCCGAATGGGAAAAAATGGTGCAATACTCCGGTAATTATTTTCTTGCATTAGTCCACAATAAAAAGCTGCTAAAGGTAGATATACATATTATTCTCCAGAGATACACACTGTAAGTTTTTTAAAATGCGGTAAGAGTCCTTGAGTAAACATTTACACGTGAATTGTCGCCAGCCCCTCCTATCAGTTTTTTTTTTAATTTTTATTTAAAAAAAAACAAAGTAGGATTAGCTACAAGAAGGGCTGTGGACACTCAGTGCAAAGTTAGAAGCTAATAACAATTAAACATTTGACTGATAAGCAAATCAAAAGCATATACTGAAAAAGAAGAAAAGAAAAGGTCACACAATTTGTTAAATTGTACACCTGGCACACGCACACATCCATACATTCATACATCAGTTCAACTTGTCCCCAATGCATACATGTAAGAAAGAACCAAAAACAATAGTAATCCTAGAGCCTGTTCTTTTGTTTTCTGATACCAACCTGGAAGTGTAATAGTAGAAAGTGTTCACATTTTTGTTATTGGCCTGCTGGATTCAAGTATAATTGCATGTTTGATATGTTAATTTTTCTTTCTTTCTTTTTTCTTTCTTTCTTTCATTTCTTTTTTTTTTTAAAAAAAGACCTTTGAACTATTTGGGGGGAGAATTAAAAAAAATGACACAAAAAGTAATGAAACAAGTGTAATGTGCATAGGCAAGACCCACGGGAGTAGTGGACCTGGATATTCCACCCCACCTCTCAATCCAAGTCATCCAGCCAAGGGGGTTTAAGATTTGTTCCCCAATAGCTGCTGACAAGCTGGTCAGATGCCACCCCACCCCCACCCCCACTGATTACTGGATCCGCCTCTGGTAATGTGCATAATTATCACAGGCTCATTTTAAATAGGCTTTCTCACCTCCCCTTCATCCCAACCCCAACTTCCCCAAGTTGATAAAATAACCCTTTCCAGCCCAAATTCTGAAAAGTGCCCTTCATGATAGAACTAGTCTAAGCAGCTTGTATACGTCTTTAAAAACACCATACAAACATAAAAATAAAATTAAAAAGCCGTTGGAAAAAAACCCACACAAAAATCTATCATTAGCACATGACACTGACCAAAGGGAGCCCATACTGTTAACGCAAACAGTTCACAAGGGACTCCAGCAGAGTTTCATAGTCAAGAGTAGACAGAGGTACTAAAAAAAGGGCTGCCAGTCTGATCTATTAAAGCTGGATCCTTCGTGCTGCCCTGGACTGGAAAGGGTTACTGCTATTTCTTTTTTTCTTTTTTTCCTTTAGTGCTGATGATTGTTACTTCCATTTTGTTTTTCTGGCATCCTAGATGGATTCCCCGCTGAGAAGATCCCCTGGGAGCAGAGTATTCAAAGGCGTTGGGCTTCCGATAACCCTGCCGTCATCGGTGCTGGGAGGACCCCAAAGGCTGCTTGAATACTGAGGGACCCCACCCCAGAGCAGATCGCTGCTCCCTTTCCCACCAAGGCAGGGGGTATTCCAGTGGCCTGCATCATTGCGCACCATGCCATGAGAACTGCTTGTGGAGCCCAAACGTGTCTGAGTGGTTCCAGTGTTGGACTGCCAACTGGAAGTGGGGGGCAGTGGCTGGCCTTGTGCTAAAAAACGGTTCACTTCCTCCTCTCCAGCAAACTCAGCCAAGATGGTAGTGTTCCCCAAAACGCACCTGAAAACACAGAGGAAAACTGTTGAGGCATACTTCCCAGGACCTATGCATTTATTCTGACCACAGTATATACAGTATATTCCCTTAAAAGTTACTCAAGAGATAGAACATTGATTGTGAAATAACCCAATATTACAATGGCAAATTTGACTAGGAAGTTTTGAATATGGGATGTAACATTGTGGACATTTAGATTGATACCCGAGGATGATCGGGAAGTCTTAAGGCAGAAACAATCTTGATTTAGTCTTTTTTTTTTTTAAAGAAATAGGATTGTAAAGTAAGATTGACTAGTTACATAATGCCCCACCCCCGCTCTATATGCCATCCTTCTTTGTTCACTATTCATGCCTCTCTTTACTGTCCAAGGCAATCATTAAATACATCACAAGCCCCAAGTGAGCATGCCATTCTTGAAAAACAGTAAATACTGAATCAAATAACATACATGTGCAGAGACTTCTGAGCCTTTGCTGCTTCCTCCTTGGAACTGTATCGGACCACAGCATTCCCTTGAGTCAGGTTCAGATGGAATGTAATAAGAGGACCATGTTGCAAGCATAGAGTACGCAGTGTCGAGCCATCAATCTAATTAGGGAAAGTGGGGGGAAAATAAAGTGTGAGCGATTTCTCTCCTCCCCTAGTGGCACTGCTATTTTGACAAAGGGAGAGTAACACCTTAGTAAAAAGTCAAAACCGTATCTTAGAAACATATAAATAAAGCAATGTAGATTTCTCCTAGAGATTTAGTGTATGGGTGAAACAACTCTTCCATCTTCCACTCCCCTACCAGAACAGGCACACCTACAATTGAGTTATTTCTGGGGCTTCCCTTCAGGGACATGTTACTTTTCTTCAAGCTCTGCTGCCTATAGATTAGCACCTTAGCATGCCTTCAGAAAAGTGATGGGAGGTCAGGATCAGAGTCAGAGCTCTAATGAATACACTTTTGAGGGGCGAAGTGGTAACTCCAGCCCTGAAATAGGCATTGATGTGCTTCATGTTCAAGAAGCCAACATTAGGGGGCATGGTCTGTGTTCAAACAAGATCGGTGGTAGGGTTCCAGTTGCAGAGAATCCTGGAAGAAATCTGGGCTTTTTCAGTTGGGTGTCAGGCTAGAGTACTATATTGAGAACACATTGTTTGCTTTTGTCAATGATCTGTGGACAACCAAGATTTTATGACCTTCCTGATCCACCCTGATCTCTCAATTGTGTTCAGAATCACTGATCATGGTATTGTTCTGGATTGTGTCTGGGAGCTGAGAATGGGAAGCAAGTGTTACAGTAGTTCTCCTTTCCCTAGAGCCAGCTCTGGTTGTTGCTGGTGGGAGGGAAGAATTGAAGTCAGAAGGTGCTACACACTGTTGGGACCTGCAGGGCTCAACTCTCTTTCATCTATTCCTTTACTGATGCGTGAATCCACTGTGAGAGGTTATCTATTGACATGGGGTCAGATAGCATCAGTTCACTGATGATACTTATTTGTCTATTGAGGCATGGGATTGAAGAGAAGGTGTGATCAAAGCACTGACCATTCTCTTGATGCTATTAGGATCTACATGGAAAAGAACATACTCAGTCTCCATCTCCACAAGGCAGAGTGATTGTGAGTTCAGAGTCCTGGTGAGTCAGAGAATATTTTTGGTTCTAGACAGAATTGAGCTCCCTATTTTTAATTGGTTCATAATTTGAGGATCTTCCTCAATTCATTATTCTTGCTCAGTGAGAAAATGGCAGATGTGGCCAACAGGACCTTTGCACAACCTCATTTTGTTCATCAATTTCTACTGGAAAGTACTCTGCATGGGACTGCCCTTGAATACCACCCAAAAGCTACAATTTAAAAATGCAGCAATATTTATTGGTATTCTTCCTGTTGCCTATGAAACACTTTGAGAACTGCAACGATTAATAGTGATTTGGATTTAATTCAAGGTGCTGGTTGTCATCTCTTAAGCTCTGGTTGTCATCTTTAAAGGCCAACAAATAACTTAGGAACTGGTTATCTTTAACCATTCTAAAATGATCTACTAATCCAGTGAGGCCAGGGACAGAGGGCTTTCTCAGATATACTACTCTTAAGAGAATGTAATCATTAGGGAGATGAAACGGGGCCCTCACTATTGCTGCCTCTTTCCTATAGAGTAGCAAGAATTGCAATACTCCCAGCCCTTCATCAAACCTTCAGTGAATGAAGTGCAGACAGCCCCACTGCAGCTCGTGCTTGTGCCATTCTAGCACTTAATAAATTAAAAAATGTCAAGTAGGTCAATCCTACAACTTGCCGTTTTAGAAATAAAATGCTTAAAACAGAAGTTCCAAGGGTTAAGATATAAACACATCAAGAGCAGAACGGTCTAAGAGTTTACAAGTACAATGCTGAGTATTTTTCATGGCTCTTCCCTTAATTTACTGTAAATTCATTTACCTGGGGAGTGAGGTTACGGAGAACTAGCCAGCTACTTGTTCTTCCTGAGCTGTCAGTACTCCAGGCTGAGCCTACAACCCAACAAAGAAAACATTAGGAAAGCCCAACTTGTTGACATTTCTGTAGTGTTTTCTAAGCCACACATTATATATCTATAACACCTATATCAATATCTATCTATAAAAGGTAATCTGAATGTAATAAAATCTATTCATAGGTATGTCTGTATAGGATTGTAAAACAAATTAAATAATTCAGACTCGAAACAGAAGGCAGATGCAACTGAACTCAAGTGACTGACATTGACATCATCCAACCTTGGTAACTTTAAGGCTTGTGAACTTCAACTCTCAAAATTCCTCAGCCAGGAATTCCTTAGAGGCGGATCAGACTTGGGAATCAAAGTAAATAATGCTAAAGTTACTTTTATTATAGAATTACAGTAAAAAAAAATTCTGCATGACTGAAAGCATCTTCCTCCTCCCTGCTTTTATCTATATAAGAACTAGGGAGGATAAATTCTGAGACGCTTTCTGAAACTACCCTTCTGCTTTGAATTTAAATGTATCTGATTCCTGCCTTGGTTGTGGCACTTGTAACCTCCTGTTCCTCAAGGTTATTTTCATAACCTATTACATACACTAATTTTTAGGTCAGGATTTTCCACATAAAAAGTCTAAACACAAAGTAAATATATATTGTATTTATTTAGCTAAGAAAAAGTTGGACTGACCCAAATTCTAATCCACCCTGAGCCAGGAGGTTCATTGACTGTCTTTAAATTGGTTACCCCTTTCAACCCTAACAGGGTTGATTTTGTGGAGAAAAACTGGATGAGAAAGTTGTATGTATGCTGCCTTAAACTCTTAAAGGAAAGGCAGATATAATCTATGCGGTTAAGTCAAAAGAAAAAGAAAGAAAGAAAGAAAGAACTCAGGAATACCAGAGGAGTAAGAGCTGGTCCAACCCAATGGGCTGGCACCCCAGGTAGACGATGGCTTGGTGTTCGTTAAGCCTGGAGGTGGCCTTGTAGGAGCTGTAGTGTTCCTGGGAACCTTCCAGAGTTCATGTGACAAAGAGGCTTGCGTGTGAGAAATTGGACCAGAAGACCATGTTGATTTGATGTCTGACAATTTACCTATAATAGATAAATGCAATGCAGAATGTCAGAATGTGGAGCTTTTGGACAACCTGGGATCCCCAGGTTTCCGCTGTTTGTATATAAACACAATGAATTTCAAGCAAACAGTGGTTTATATATTGCTCATCTTTGTTCATTTTGTTGTTGTTAATGCTTTTTTCAGTTTTCTGCTATGTAAATCTCATTAATCCATCAAAGATTCTCAAAATGGTCTCTATAAGGTGAAAAAGTATGAAATTCATCTGCCATCATAACTTCAGAATAAATACAAATATTTACCAGTCTCAAGCATATAATATCATTTTACTCTCCCAGCCCCCAACAGAAAAGGAAAAGAAACTGCTCATTTTCACAAAGTACATAGGAGCTACTTTGTGATCCACAACAATCTTTGGGACAAAGTCCGTAAATTTCAGTTAACAACAGTGTATGCTTCACAGAGACAATTGGCTTGATTCCTTTGGCTACTGAAATGCAGAATCCCAACAAAAACAAAGTATATTCTACAAACCTAATTCCTGAATTACAGGAATAAAACTGAAAGAGAGTTCCTCTCCCTATTAAAAGAGAATGGGAAAATGAGGATGAAAAACAAGAGGAAGATAGATCAGGAAGATTCTTCAGCTTGCTTCATTTATTATTTTCATTTATCCATTTAGCTATCATAGGGAATGGAAAAGAAAGAGGGGCATCTCTCAAAACTTTCACCAGGTTGTCCTTATGAGAATGATTTATTCCTGTAATCATATATTTCTGACTAGTTTTTATCATCAATATCTCTAACTTGAATTTCTATAGCAAATATAGTGAAACATCTGAAAAATGATTACGGCAACCGAGTAACATATTAAAACAGCAATCATATGAATAAACCATACTTAGATGTCAACTAATAGAAATATAGAGTAACAGCTTATCATTGAAATATTTTCCCAAGTCTGTAAAGGAAGGGGGTTCATACACAACCTAAAACGACAATCTTAAATACACTTTCTAATAGATTATACCTACTAAACTCTGCTACAAGTATTGAGTTTCAATCAAAAGAACCTTCAACTAAGCATGGCTTCTCCTACTATTTTTCTCAGTTCTTAACCTAATATGAAGTATAAAGCTGTAGCTTGTGTGAACTAGGCTGCTGCCAAGTTATTTATTTTTCCATTTCCAGAAAGATCGACTATTTGCAAAAAAACGAGTAAATATATAAAAAATTAACTCCAGGATCTCAACCAAATTTCACCCAAAAGAGAAAAACAGCCCCACCAAAGGAAAATGCATCTTGGGTAAAATAAATGGCAACTATTTCTTTATTTTAAAACCTTTTGGATTGAAGATTCAAGAGAACTTTCAGATTTTATTTTTTAACTGCCAATTTTAATTAAATCTTAATTTCTTAAAATTTACTTTAAATGGAATTAAAGATGATGATGAGCCTGTGGAAAGATGTCAATGGATATTCTCAATCATACAGGCTATGGTTGTCCCAAAGGTCCTTTTTCCAAAAGGCAACTGGATTTTTTTGGTTTTGAAAAACACTTTTGGAAAAACCACCTTTGAGATAGTCAGTGAAAGGGGTTACAGATACTTTGACTCAGTGAAGGTAACAACTATAAAGTCACATGTGGTGGAGAGAAATAAATAAATGTGTATGTTGCTGACTACATGGAAGTTTCCACATTTGTTCCAGGTTATGTTGAAATCTAAACCTTTGAGGTAGTTCAGTCTACAAATTAAAATAAAACAATATTATGACAACTGATTGCAATTTTGAAGGATTGGTGAGATGTTAATTACCTTATTTTTAGTGAATCAGTTAAAAAAGGCATACAGGTAGTCCTTGACTTACAACCACAATAGGGACCAGAAAATTCATTATTGTAATGCGATTGTTAAATGTAAACACATTTTATAGCCTTTTTCTGCCACGGTCATTAAGCAAATAATCATAGTTGTTGAATGAGGTATCAAATGGCTGTGACTTGCAATCTTCCCTGAGAACTTCCCCATTAACTTTGCTTGTTGCAAGCCAGCTGGAAAGGTCATTGTGTAACATAGGACAATGTAATAATCATCGTGAATGTGTGACAATTGCCAAGCAGCAAATTGCATGACTGCATGATTATGGGAACACTAAAACAGTTGCAAGTCACTTTTATCAGCACTATTGTAAGTTGAGGACTACTTGTGATACAGAATGATACCACTGGCAGTATTTTGGATGGCTCCCAGAAATTATGTATAATTCTAGTTCTAATTCTTTAATTCTTCCTATTCTTTAATTCTGGGTCCCATCCTGATAAATTGGGGAAAACCTCAGGTGACAAATTAGCTATGACTAGCAAAGGTCCCACTGAAAGATGACAAATGCACAAGTACACAAATACAACAAAATTCTTGAGAGCTGGTGCTGAGGAAGAAAGTTGCCAGCATATTTTTGAATGTTGGCTCCAATATTATCTGATCTACAATTCACACTGTAATAGAAAAGGCAGATCCATTGTTTCCATTGAGTAAATAAAACATTTGTGCATATTTTTTTATTTGCTTTTTCTAACTCCATCAGTGCATACCAGTGACTGCATGATGAAAATTAAAGCTAGCATTTTGCCTTAAATTATGCAAAACGTTAGGCAGATGATGAACAAGATTATTGTCTGTTATTCTCATTTTACACAAAAGATATCATTATGTTGCTTTATATTGTTGTTTCCACAATGTAGGTGGAAATGTATTTTTCTTACTGGTAAGATACATGATGCCTCTTTTAAAGGTATTTTTAATCTTTATATGCCACCTAGAATTTCTTGGTGAATTAAGTGGCTAAAAATAAGTAAACAAAGAAAATCTGATAAAAAGCATGAATAAGAGCACTGTATCAGAGTTTAGAGATTGACAAAAGCTCACATAATAAAGTGTGCTGCTACTTTCAAGTATCCTTCTCCCATGTCCTTCTTCTGAGTCTCTGAATTCCTACTTGCACTAATGGTTTAAGAATAAAATAGCTGCCAGCACCTTGAAAGCGTGAGGACAGGTGAGCACAGAAGGTGCGGACATTCAGCCTTACCCAAATTGATTATGACCATCTTGGTTATTACTACTCTCTTCAAGACACAACATAGTGGAGAAGGGGAGGGAGAGAGGGTGCAGAAGAGCAATAGGCACTGCTTTGGATCAAGTCATTCTCCCAAAATAAAATGCTCAATGTCAGATAGGTGGTATTGTTTGTTGCATAACTTCTGCTGGGAATTGTGTGTATGCTAGGTATTTGAAGAAAATGCCCTGAAATTAGTTTAACAGAAATTAGCACTATACTGAATGTCTGTTTCTCATATTGAAGCAATGCATAGCCTGGTATGGCCAGTCGCATATACTGTATATATTATCCCATTACAGGTTCACTACCACTAAATTCTTAGGACAGTCATTTGAACAAAGGAGCCCAGAATGCAAAAGGAGTACACTTGTTCTACCATTGTTGTTACTGCAAAGAACAGAGGCCGTGTGGAAACCTCCTATCCCAGGGGCTTCTTAGGAGAAAGGCCATTGGTCATACCTGCAATGCTGCTGAAAGAGCTACTGTAGCCGGAGGCACTAAGTGGCCAGGCACTCGATGAAGGCAGCGTGGCATTCTGAGATGATGTTGGGGATGACCCTGCAGAACCAGCAAAGAAGCAACTAAGAAAGATGGGCAGAATGGTGTCTATGATAGCATATGCAAGTCTCACACCATCACATGCAAACAAAAACCATGCAAGGGAAGATGCTAGTCCAGTCCTGCCTTTTGACCCCTAGCCGTGATATGTTAGAGAAAGCATGGTTCAATGTACGGTAGTGAACTCACTATCAAACAACATGGTGAGAAAGATGATGGTGCTCATGCAGAAATATATATCCCTTAACCCTGTGTCATATTCAAGATAATGATATTCACTGCCATTGTATCCACAATTTATAAATTGAGTGTGAAAAATATGAAAATGCACCCATGTTAATTATGATGAGTCTGCCTTGCATTCTATGGTCGGTATTTTCAAAAAAAGGGGCACATCTCTGCCCAGTTTGCCTTTAAAAATGCCTGCCATGGCCACCATTGACCAATCTTGTCCCCTTGACATTTCTTCAATTTTGCTGAAATGTATGCTCTAGTAAGCCTTGCTGCAACAATGGTGACACTCAATATTATATCACAACACAGGGTAAATTTATGATTGCTGGATTATGCAAGGAGACACTGAAAACCAAAAGTAAGATTCTATTCAACAGATTTGTTGAAAACCATCCACCATTAAGATGATCACACTACTACGAACCATCTGGAATGCTATATCTGTTGTCATGCTTGTTTCAGAAAGTGACACAAATTATTTCCCAATGCATATATGTGCTTTGGCAGAAAATGCAAACATGATTTCTATACCCATGTCTTCTGCCTAACCTGTGCACTTCAAGAAATAAATTTTAGTATAATTTTTTTCTAAACAATCCAAACTAATAATGCACAATTTACTATTGTTCCTCTGCCAACAAAAACATCTGTTCTAATAAGTCAAGAATGAAAGAAATACCACTCCCACATTTTAAGTAGTTTGCAAATCAGAAACTAAAGTCAAAGATCAGTGCTGAAATGACTGTGTATGACTTAGGGGATATGAAGAAATCCTCTGTTTGTGATTCACGGTTTGCTTATGAAAATTTGTGGTTGTTATATATTAGGTGCAGGTATATTCCATTTTGAACGCCTCAAACTTTGAACATTTATGAAGTGTTTGTTAATATGTATTCTAATTACTTTTAATGGCTTTTAACTTTAACACAATGTCTTGGATATTCTGTTGAATGGAAAGTTAGAGTATAAATTAATAAATACATTTTCCACAGAAAACAGATGGTATGATATTATGTGGAAGCTGTGTCCACAAGCACAGGATGCTATTAGGATTCAGTAGAAACTTGTTTTATTTCCACTCCCCACTGCACAGACCATGATAGAACATCCATGCTACCTTGTCTATACTGTACCTAATTCTAAGCATAAGTAACTTGTACTAAATTGCATAGAGAAAGTGAGCTACAGATAGATTTAAAGATGCTCCATGTCCCCTTATTTATCATGCTCCATCATGCTGCCTAGGAGAAAGTTGTTTTTTTCATACAAATGCAGTAAATGGATAATATTCAAACTATATAACTATCAGAAAATAAAAAGTGAAAATTTAGACTTCATTCCAATTATAATTAAATTTACAAAAGTACATCCAGATTTTAGGTATATAATGCTGTACTTACAGCTGGAATTAAAAAAATACATAAATGTGTATTCTGAGTCTTTCGCTGTAATATGGTAAGTATCTAAAACCTGCTTGGAAATCTTGTCCAGAATATCCCTGACACTTTACTGTGCAACTGTTCTGGATCAGGAAGTAAGGGCTGAAGGGGGATTTTATTCTATCTCATTGGGAGTAAAAGTAATTGTGCAGCTGGAACCATACGTCCTCTTTAGTTCTTCCATATCAACAAAGAAGGGCAAAAAAGGAAGAGCCCCTTCCCCCCAACTGTACTCTAAAAATCTTGAGTATAGGTCCTTTAATGGGTCACAGTGCCTTTAGGAATCTATAAGGGAAGCGATCCGGCATCTAGCTTTCCACATTTTTGCTTAGGGAAAATTTGGATCTATAAAAAGCTAACAGAAACAGTAACAGAACTACCTGTTTTCCTTTGCTGAAGGTTTTGGGGATGGGATGCTTTCAAACACTAGACATGTGTACTACACATTGTACATATTTCTGTATGTCAGAAAAGGATATTGAAGATGAAGCTACAGTACTTCAGCTTACCTCAGTATGGAACTAGTCCTATTATAAAGAAATCCTTCTCTTGAGTGTTGCAACCAAGGGTGGGTTTCAGCCGGTTCAGGCCAATTCGAGCGAACTAGATGTTAACTTGTCATCTAGTTCACTGAACAGGTATTTTGAATCACCAGCTGGCCCCACTCCACTCACCCTGCCCCTCACAGGAGTCTCCACGTGGATTCCAGGTAAGTGTAGGCTGTGGGGGAGGCCCTGGGAGGGCCGTTTCCACTGTCCCCAGGCTGCAGGAAATCCCCTGGAGCCTGGGGAAGCCAAAACCCAGGCCTCCCAAGAAGTCAAAAATAGGCCCGAAACGGGCCTGTTTTTGCCCTCCGGGGGGCCTGCAGACACCAGGGGAAGCCTTCCTCGTCAGCCAAATGGTAGACAGAAGAACACAATTAGACACTGTGCAGGAAGTGTCAGAAGCAAGGAAAAGAAAAGTATCACAGGACATAAAGAAAGGAAAAGCACCAGATATTTACAAACACATGCACATTAATTAGTCATCAAGGATCTCAAGTCCAAGTTCCCTGTATCATGTCCACAAAATTCATATGTAATTCATAAAACCAACATGTTAATTTCAAGCTTATCTTCTTTAAAGTGTTGAGAGGCCAAAGACTTAAAAAAATATTTTTTCAACAGAAAATTAAATTTCTGGTGGCATTCTATCTCACAAATACAATACGTTTTTAAACTATAAAATAAGGCTAGAGCTTCTGGTGCTTGCAAGCCACCAGCGCATATAGATTTTGAAGAGTAATCCCGCTCCTCAGTCACTCTGAAATATAGCAGCGTATTTTACACCAAGAAGGGAGAATGAATAATTCATGTCACAACACAATAGTACTTTTAGAAGTATTACAAATTTAAATTAGGCAGCAAAGTTCTCTCCAAATAAGGCAGCTAGCTTTAGTTTTGTTTTCTCCTTACTCACTACTCCCTGACAATATCATTGATATCAGCCCCCGTCCTCCTCCAGCAATCTTATGTTCAAAACAGGAAAGGGAACAATATTTTCCCCTTGATTGGGGAAGAGAGTTCCCCTTGATCGGGGAAGAGAGGCAGAGTATAAATTGAAATAAATAAAATAAATAAAAAAATTCTCTTTCAGAGTAGAGGAAAATGATCCGTTCCTTTGCATGAAGATGCAGAGGATGGTGGATCATTACTTCCATTTTGTGAACAAAAAAAAAGAAATGCTTCTCTTTTCAAGTCAGCACACATTATAGATATCTTACATTGCTCTACCGGATTTGGACATATAGTATGGCTTAATACCATCATATTTGAAAAAGATTAAATAAGAAAGTGAAAATCTCATGAAAAAGAACCGTTACATTTTATATTGCTTTTATAATTCTGGGATCCGAATTATATTTTTTCTCAATAAAAATTATTATCTTGATTATTGAAGTAACAAGGTAATTGCAGAAGATTAGCTTATATCTGACAATATGATTCTATGCTATACCATACAGGAACCATAGTGAGAGATAAATCTTCACTAAGTCCCAAGGAAAACAGAGCAACGCCTAGAGAAGTAGTTTAAGTGAGTTTTATTAATTTTCTTACAGGCCAAAAGCTCCAGAGAGGAATAAAAAATCCCTTTCCATTGAACCCCTTATATTTAAAAGAGACAAGGCATCAGATATTTCAAGTGAGGTATTTCAATTTATAGTTGTAGAAGATTGAATACCAAACTAGACATGGCAAGAAGCAACAACATTTATTCCCCAATTTATTCTTTCCATATAAAAATTAAAAAATAATTTAGCATTACGTGGCTGTGAAGTTAAGCAGACAAGATGGGTCTTAAAGAACTATAAATGAGCATATCTTTTCTCAAGAAAGAGATAGCCAAGAAGAATTTTTGGTGTACAATCTACCCCTGCCAAAAAACAAAACAAAATAAAACAAAACAAACACTCCAAAACCAGTCATAGAAGAAGAGCCTCTAACCACACTATTTCACTGATTTAGTCATCAAAGCTGTTTTGAGGTTTAACCAATTAAATATGCAGGCTGCTGTATAACTTGGTAATTCTGAACCTGAACATAGTCTGGCATGTACTCCAAAAGCCATATATGTTAGAAGAGAAACAAAAAAAATTCAATAATAAGGACAAGTGACTATGACAATACCTCCACTTTTGAGTAAGTAGCGATTGACATCCTGTATAGTGGTGTTAATTGTAGGACCTGTAGGAACACTTCCAGGGGTAACATC
>JANHGC010005683.1:224982-239723 GCA_027560395.1 Boaedon fuliginosus | reverse complement strand
ATCTATCTATCTATCTATCTATCTATCTATCTATCTATCTATCTATCTATCTATCTATCTATCTATCTATCTGTTTCCCAAGAACTGAAAATATATTTATGATTTCTGAAAGTACTTATAATGCATTCTCAAAATTCCAAAGATGCTCACTTGCCTAACAAAGCTGAAGACCTCATAAACAATAGCGTGAATGGAAATATTCAATTTCTCTGGGGCTAAGAAATGATTTATCACTCAGGATTGGCAGTACCACCAACTCTACTGACTGGGTGAACTGAAAATAGAAACTGGTTTAATCCCAACTAGTAACCAAATACTGCAGTCAAGAAAGCTTGCTTGGGGCGCAGAATAATCTCAACACAGTAAATGATAATTGTTTGGGGAGGAGAAAAGAAGAAACCTAAGAAGAGGAGGATTACAATTTGGGAGAAGTGTGATTTCTGTTGTCACACAAGATCACAGGAAAGAGTAACACTATACAGGTATGCTGTGGAAAAGCAGCAGGGAAGAAAAGAAATAGAAGCTGTGATTCAGAAGTTGTGGGGAGAAGCAGCAGCAGAAAGGCAAAGGCATACTATTTATCTAAAAGACCTTTGTTTATCTCCTACTGTAATGATTTCCCTTTGAAGAAGGTCTAGATGCCAAATTATGTTTTGATTTAGACTCACTACTTACATTTCAAAAAAGGATATTGAAATAAGGAAAAAAAACCATATTCCTTTTACTAAGACAGCAAACGACTTTCACGCAGTTGTCACTGAAAAGGTACCTTACCTGTCTAGAAGAATTCAAGTTTTGCATGCCCAGCCCTGAGGCAATCCCACCCAGGGTCTGATTAGGGAGTGCACTGTTTGAAAGGGGGAGCTTCAGGCTTGGTGAAGGCAAAAATGGTGAAGTAGTGGGCTCTTCCACTAGGCCGCCATCCTGATTGAAAAAAGAAAGGGTGAGCTGTGTGCAGTGTCCAGGTACAGACAGTGCACAAAACAGTTTCCCATGGAAATATAAGTGGAACATGGATGAATAAAAGATCAAAATATTGTTTAAAAAGGCATGAGGAATACATAATGAAAAGTATGGAGTGGAAGGAAGAAGAAAAAGAGAAACAGAATTAAGATACTTTTTGTCTTTATTTTTGCTTTGAAATTTTAAAATGCACATATATATATATATATATCATTCTTAAATATGAAAAGCAACACACTTGTTGAAACATTGCAGGGAATTATATTGCAAATATTACGTGCCTCATTTGGAACAATTGCATGTCCTCCCGTGAAAAAAGATTACTATTTCTATTTTTAATTTCTACTTTCATATCAAATTATTTTCTTTTCTATTAATTAAAAAAAAACTACCCCAAAGACATACAGTCATTCTGAAGGAAACTAACACTGCATTTTTGCATCATTACTATTTTGGAACAAAGTCACTTTTTTATCTGTACAAAATAATTATAATTATCTGTAGTTTAGGTAAATTCTAACCTGCAAAAAAGCTGTTAGGAAAATACATTCTATTAGCACTCTATACAATTGCCTGTTCATTGTGTGAATAAGTAAGCTTAAAAAAAAACATATTAGCACAGTAATATTGAAAACAGCATTGAAAACAGTAAAGTTTTTGTTTTTTAAAAATCGGTTAGTAGTTTAAAAAATAGGAAAGAAGACAAGGAGATTGCTACGACAATTCATCTCAAAGCAGGGTGCCTTAATCTAAATACTATATAAGATTCTCGGATAGATTGTCAGTTCACTCTAAAGCATAAACACAATTATATAGATCTCACTGTTCAGGTAAAAGGACTGAGCATAAATATTTAAGCTTAATAATGGTGCATAATTCTCTGGGTAACTATATCTCCACAGCAAGCTTGTCTCAACAAAAACCAGGATATAATTATGTTTCTAACACTGACAGATTTCTTAAGAAGCTGAAGAAACAGATACTTTTATTTCAGTTCCAGTGATACACATAATAATTCTGATTCTTCGAGGAACAACCAATAAATCTCATTAACTGTCTACTTACTATGGAGGTTTCTTCATCCTCCAGACAGGGTGGAGGAGAGAAAAGGTAAAAAATCAGATGTCATCTCCAACATATAATACAAAGACTATAACAACCATTATTACACAACAAACCACATTATGTAGGACAGATGGGCAGAAGACTAGTAGGACATGTCCATAAAACCAACTAGCAGTCAGAAGACACTATGAAAATTCCTTAATCTCACAACCCATAGACAGACTTAACCCTTGTTTCAACTGGGAAACTATAAGCATCCCAAACCAAGATAAATTCAGAAATGTCAGGGAATTCCTGGAAGCTTGAAATTCAGACAAATCAGCCATCAACAGAGAGGCAGTGATAAACTACATTTACATATCATTAAAAAAAAAAAGCTAAGGAAAACAAAAATACCGAAACACATCAACAACCAACATTCAGATAAGCAAGGATCAATACCAGATAACGATCAAGCAGAAAACAGTACCCTAATCTAGGGACTACTGAAGAGAAAACCACATCCCCATCAATAACAGCAGGACAAGCTACTGTATATAGGTAAACAAGTAGCAAACCCCATAATGACTAGCATTGATGATGTTACCTAATCAGGTAATAAGCAAACAACCAAGCTCAGAGCATACCACAGTTCAACCTGGAGCTACAAATATTCTCTTCTACAGGAACTACTTGCGTAGCTTAAAAGTTAAAACCAGCAACTGGTTTCCACTTTGCTTTTTAGAGGTAATACAAATCATAGTGTACCCATTTGGTTTAAGCTATGATCTGCCTCAAAATTAAAGAAACCATATACAAGGAGAAGAGTAAATGATAGAAAGGACTTCAAAATATCTGCATCTGTTCCAAAAGCAAGAATTCAACAATAATAATAAATGGATGAATAAGAGCAAATTCTCTCTCCTTTTCTTCCAACACATACAGGTTGTCCAAGACTACGAACATTTGCTCTGTGACTGTTTAAACTTATGGTGGGGCTGAATGAAGGGACATACAAGTCCCCAAAATTCAGGTGCTTGGCAGCCTTCCCACACTTATGACCATAGGGGTGCTTTAACTCCTGCTACCCATGTATCACCACACCATCTATGTTCCCTTGGCCCCCAAGGACTTTGCGGCCCCTGCTATGCTAGCTGACTTCCATTGTTTTCCTGTTCCCGCATCTGATAAGCATAGCAGGCCTGACCCTCCACAAGGCAGCTACTGGCTACACAAATCTTTTCTTCAGGTTATGCTCAGAGGTTTCCACATGAGACCTGGGAAGATGGCCTAAGGTGGTTAGCAGCTGCTTCTTGAAGGGCCAGGCCATACATGCCTCATCAGTAAATGGGAGTAGGAAGATGGTAAAGGTCAGCTGGGGCAACAGAATGCAGGGTGGCAAGGGCGACTGAGGCTAGGACTGGGTTGGGCAGCTGGGGCTTCTTGGTGTGACACAATTCTGGGTTTGTAGAGCCCCTGAGCTTCAATGCAGTGTGCAGCCTAGCCCCAGCTCCAGCCCAGCTCCAGTCTAGCAGCATGGTGGAAAGGGCTTTGCCTGCCACAAAACAGACTCTGCACATTTTAGAGCTCTGGGAGCTGGGGCAAGTCATTATGCCTAAGCCATAGTTCAATGCCTTCAAATGGACACTGGATTCCCATACTTCCTTTCTTAACCAACTTAGGAAATTGCATGTTAGTGGCTTTTGGATGGTAAGTACCTTCAGAAGGGCAATTTCATTACACTGGGTAAGTTTCCTTCTATCCTTGAGGAAAGAAGTTCCATGCAAATTTAAGGACTTTAAAAAAATTATTTATTTATTTTATAAAATTTATGTATTTATTCATTTATTTTAAATAAATAGCAAAAGGGTGACTAGAATGTTGATTCTGGATTCTGAATTAAGGGGCCAGGTGGACTTGAAATACAAGAATATTTCCTGTAGATTGTTTAAAATTTTACAAAAATATTTATGAAAAATTTGAAACTAACCATAAGAAATCTTCTAATTGGAAGGTGTTTATTGGGGGAAAAAGATGATAAAACAGGAATTATACTGCCATTAAACATAATTGCATGCTAAATACTACCTACAACCCACACAAGCTAATGAGTTGAGAAACAGCCTATCTTTGATTCTGGATGGCATGTCTGCACAGACAGAGCTGGTCTACAGCTCGGGGTCTTCCTGGATTCCTGGATTTTGTTTGAATTTCAGGTGTAGGGTATCACTATAAGGATCTTTGCATACATGCATTTTCATGTGGCCATACATGCCATCACTTCATGGTGAATTATTACAATGCATTCTACAATGGGTTATATATATTCTAATTTTTTGATATCTAAATATCCTCTTAAGCAGGGGAATACTGTTCAACTTAAAACACAAAGCATGGCAGAAAAGAAGTATTGAATATGGTCTGTACTTTGCAAAGAAAAGTATCTTCAAGAATACATGTGCTTCATTAACTTCCTAAAAATAATTATTTTACAGTTAACCTGCATTCTCTTCTCACTATTTACTCAGATTATCAGGGAATACACTATGTTCCTGAAACAGGGAAAACAATGTTCAATGCCAATCAAATATAAAAAAAACCTCTGACATTCTAAATAAAACCTACTAGAGATTCTCCCCTCCACTCTGCCCCCCAGAAGCCTCAACGTTTCTTTATTATCTATCAAATTGATGTTTATTTAATGCTGGAAAGCCCTAAGGGAGGATCCTGACATTTTCTAGTCATATCCTCAAGGCCTTTCAGCTCAACATGCTTAACATTCTGCAAGGATATCCATCATGTCCACAAATTGGAGCTTGCATGACAGTAACAGGTTCAAAGATATCTCCTCTCTGCTCTCTTCTCTCTTGTCTTGAGTCACAAATACGAACAGTATTCAATATCCTATATTTCTGCTACCTAATCATGGGTGTTCAACTTTGTATAACTAATGTTTACATCCAACATATCATGGAATGTTGTTAAGAAGTGGCTCTAAACTTAATCTCTTTGATAAGTGCCAATGTAAATATGGGCAGCAAAATCTATAAAAAGTGATTTTAAAGGTATCCAAAACTCTAAAAGAATTGGAATTTAGCACATTTGATTTCTTTTATTTTGTTTTTATCAACTTTTGATAAGAGCAATATGAAATACCAATTTGGTCACATTCTGGAGATATTTAATTCATGTTGTGAATCTTTCCATTCATATGCCTATCGACCACACATGCCTATTAAAAACCAATACTATTGAAAGGCCAACTAGTATCAAAGGCCAACTAGTATCAAAGTAATTTATATAAAGCAAATTAGGGAAGACACATGCACACACCACACACACACACACGCACAGCCCTGGGATATTTGAGAGACCACCTCTTCTCAATCACAACAGCCTGCCTGACTAGATATGGAAAAGGGAGCATACTGTGGATACCATCAACTAAAGACCTACATATGATGGGTCCCACTGACATGATAGAAATCTCTATCATGGTACCCTCTTCATGGAACATTCTTCCTCTTGAAATTAGATTGATGCCATCTGTTTTGGCATTCTGAAAATGTCCCAAGACCTGGTTATATAATTAGGTCTGGGGTACCCAGGGAACTGTAGATATGCCCAGATATGCTAGGTGATTATTCTTCTTTTGCTGAGAGTCTGTATATTTTTTATAATATTTATTTTTAATCTGGATTTTTTATATTTCTTGTTATTCAACTGTTGTATGCATTTTGTGAGATAAATGGCTACACAAATTTGACAAATAAATAAATGAAGGATAAATCCAAAAGACTATTTCCCTACTCTAAGGGAGACTAGAATTTAACTTACTGACAGAAAAGATAAAGTAATTTGATTCTTTTTAACTTGCTAAATCATGCATGTCCCTCTTGAATAAGGATTTCTGTTGATTCCTGTAATCTTACTACAGCAAGTTAGAAAGTTTAGAGAATGAGATTAATAAATGGCAGACAAGCAAAGAGAATACCTATCTCTATTTTTTTCTCCTTTGTTAATCAAACTTTCACCAGTTGTCATCCTCCATTATTATTATTTTTTAACTCCAGAATGCTGCCCGCCCCTACCTTGTCAAGGAAGGTGGGGCGGTCCATGGAAGACTCTTTGGAGATCGGTGGTGGGCGGCAGCCAAGGGGTTTGGTGACCATTCCATTGTAGTCAGCTACTCCCATTCCACGCTTGTCCATTTCCACCTTCTTTTCCAGCAGAGCACCTGTAAATGGTAAAGGAAATATGAAAATGTCAAGAGGAAAATTAGGAATCCTTATCCAAGTCAAGATGAAATTACATTTATATTGCTTTCACTACACCTTTCTTAGTATCAATACATTTTAAATCTTGAAATTTAAAATAAACATGCTCTTTTAAAGCACTGAATTAGTACAGATTTATAGCCTACCCAATTCTTACATAAAATGATTTTAACATAATTCAGTTTATTTCACTGAAACAGAACAATCCTCAATCATATCTACAGCTATATCATTTACAAAAGTACTTACTCATGGCCTGATCTAGATTCATACTGTTACTCTTTAAGGCCTCTTCTGCTGGCTCTCTCTGCAAAAATAAGAAAATGTGTTGGTTGCTAACTACACAAAACAGAGTTTATATTTATATATAAGAACATTTTACAACCACCTCAAGTATACTCTTCTTCTTATGTTAAGAGGTGATAATAACTAAAATTTAAACAGTTAATATTCAGACGTTTGCAACTAAAGTGAGGGAGGGAGTGTGCCCTATGATCAAGCAGCAAGTTAATGTGTTGAAACAACAAACAAAGCTTTTCATAGCAAAGAGATACATACAAATGATCACCTGCCAAGACCTGCAGATCAAGAAATTCTACCCATGTTTCTCCAAAAAGACAAGCCACTTTGAAAAGATCATGTTTTTGAGTGCATGTGATCAAATTAAGCCCCACCCACAAAATTACCCCTAATTAAGACCCTGCCCACCCCGGGTTCAAAATAAGCTAGGGTGGGGATGGGGGTGTGTGGAGCTGCCCTACTTACGAAGTCTTGCACACCCCAATACCTGCCTCCCCCCCTTCTGCGGCCGCTTGCCACCCTCACACGCATTGCCCTGGCCTCTGTTTCACCTTCAGATGCCTTCTGGAAAGCCCTCTGTGGTTGATAATAGATCTCCAGATTGATCCGTAGCTCTGTTATTGACTCCAAATGCCTTCTGGAAAGCCCTCTGGATCCGATAATAGAGCTCCGGATCCGGAACTCTATTATCGGCTCCAGAGGGCTTTCCAGAAGGCATTTGCAGAGCTCTATTATCACTGCAGAGGGCTTTCCGGAAGGCATCTGAAGGCAAAATGGAGGCCGGGGCGACGGATGTGAATGGTAGGAAGTGGCTGCAGAAGAAATGGGTCAACAGCGGGCTCCTGCTGGGTGGGGCCATCCGCTGGGCGGTGCACTGCCATGAAGTGAGTCAATAATTAGAACCCTCCAAAAAGAAGGCCTAGCCGTTTTTTCGAGGGTCAAAAGAAAATAAGACCCGGCCTTCTTTTTTGGAGAAATATGGTAGGTGTGCAACAGATGGTGATGTGTAAAAACTAGCAAACTTAAATTATCTATTTTAGGTTCAACCACCATTTGGAATAGGAAGAAGCGGGCTTTCAAATTTACTGTGACAACTATAAGTTCTCCAGTTCAGTTTCAGAGCCTGCCTACTGGAAATAATTGCCTACAAACTGGAAATAAGCAATATGATTGCCAATTGTTTGTTTGGCAATCATATCCTATAATTTCTCTCATGGGTTCCATGTAATAGAATGAATCTAAGACACCTTTGAAATGGCCAAAGCATCTAGCCCCATGTTGGTGAACTTATGGCATGCTGGAAGTGGCATGAAGAGCCATCCTTCCAGGCACACGCGCCATCATCAAAGTGGGCCCGCTCACCTGTCCGAGCTTCTTGGTGGTCTCTCATAGCATGGCTGGAAGCACAGCTGAGCTATGTTCCGGCTCTGGAGACACATGCGCATGCGCGGGGGGTGGCAGGGTCACGTCCGCATGCACACATGCTCCCTCCCAAACTCCCCTGTCCCCTGCACATATGCGTGCTACCACCCACCACCCACGTGCAAGCGTACACGTCTCCAGAGATGAAACACAGCTGATGCGACGATCAGCTGTGTTTCCAAACAAGGCGTGGGGAAGGGCGGGAAATTTGTTGCGCCTGAGCACGCCAATGGGGGTGCAGGGACACGTGGACGCACACACACACAGACTTCTGGCACGCAGAGTGCCGAAAGGTTCACCACCACTGATCTAGCCTATTCTGAGCCATCAAAAAATGCTTAAGTTGAAAACTAGTTGTGAACTAAAAAAAATCAACTTGGAATTGGGAAAACTCCTTAATATGACGATTATACAATTACTGATTTAAAGTCATTATCCTGGATTTTGCCCATTCTTTTCAATAACATGTTACTACCCATTTTTAAAAAATAAATTTTCTAAAGAGTTAAATATTCATTAGTGTAATTTTCAAAAATCTATGCCCCAACATGGTCCCAAAATTTCTCATCGCCTGGGAACAATTGTCCTTTCTAATAGATGTTGTTCTAAGAACTGGTCATGATTGCAAGGGGAATAAATAATAAAATTCCATCATAACCCATAGAGGATGATATTTCACTAAATTTTAATTTGCAATGCTAATAAAATATAACCTCAATGATAGTTTTCAAATCTGATAAATTAAAGCCACCATCCTCAAATGGTAATTTCAATTTAGTTAATGGAAACCTTGGTGGATTACTATTGCAAATAAATTAAGTAGCCTGTCAATCTGAGGAAAATGTTTATTTGGTATTCATATTATGATACCTCTAAGGACAAAATTAAAGTGAAGAATATTAATTTTAATAATATTAATTTTACCCCACAAACATAAGGGGACTTTAGCTTCTCTATTTATATACCATTCATTTTTTAAATACAAAATTCAAAGTATTTATTTCCATATCACATATCTAGAAATATTTTGAAAAATGTAAAATCCAAGATAGTTAATATATGGAAATGACAAAATCAACCCTCTATATAACCATGTGATGTTAGAGTCTAAGGGAAGTAAGCAAGTTTTATCCTAGTTAATTTTATAGCCACAGTACTTTCTGAAAACTGTAGTATTTTTATAAAATTAGGCAAAAATATGAAATACTTCTACAAACCTGCAAAATATCAACATATAACATTATTTGTACACACCCTGCAAACATAATACCTTTAATTTCCAAAGTGCCTTACAATATCAGTTAAAGGTTCAACAATCAAATTAAATAGCAAGGGTAAAAAAGGGTAGTTCAAAATCATTGGATTTGTTATTACGTTAGTGCAGGGTTTCAAATAATGAACTTTAATCCAATGAATAAAATTCCTTGAAAAAATCATATCTAATCATCAATTGTTTTAAAAAATATAGACCATTTTAGAGAGGAAAACATGTGTAGATCAGGGTTGAAATGAGGGGTTTTTGATACTCTTTGAGCTTAGTTCTTTTCTTGCAGTCCATTCTATCTTTGCTACATCCAATAAATCAATCAATTTTTTTTTACTAAACTATTAAATTTTTTACAAACTGATTGTACATGGCCAGAAAATTTGCAAAATGCATCGTTCCATTCCACTGAAAAACCACTTAGGCCAGGAGTTATACCTTTTTGCAACAATTGTGTAGAAATATGTAATAGAGGGAGAGGTGCTTTCAGAAGTTAAATCTATAACATATCTTTATCAAAAATCAAGAATATTTTTAAAGTAGACACTACTGAGATATTTCAAACATGGACCAAAGAACTAGAAAGAGCCAAAATGCCCCTTAAATGGCTTCATATTCTTATAAATGTTAAAGTGGTATCAATAGATTTGAAATTAAAGCTGATTCATAAAAATAATTATATTTACAATAAATAGGAACACCTCAAAAATATACTCTAAAACACCAGACTTTCTTGTTGAAGATGTAAAAAAAGGAATTAAGGGTTCATTGACCATATGATACTTTTCTGAAATGGTATTTTAATGCAGCACATAAGTAGATTTATGGGGAAACCTTTAAATGTTAAAGAAGTTAATGTGATGTTGAATTATTCATCAAAGCTTTGGAATCAGACTACCTATAAGGAATTATGACCATACAGTGTATGTGAAATGTCTAAGAATAATAATGAGAAATTGGAAAAGTGACATTATTCTAGATATTAGATTGGATTTTAGAAAAGTGCGATTTATCCATTCTGGAAAAGGTAATATTTTCCACCAAAGGATAAAGCAGCATGTTCTTCTTTGGCACAGATTTTATATTTTAAATATTATATAATATTATAAAATATTTTCAGTAAACTAGTGACTGTAATATATAATATTTAATATATAGACTTTTTTCATTTGTTTGTCTGCTTTTTAACTTTAAGGATTGCTTGGTTTAAGTTTGTTCTTGTTTTTTACCTGCATTTTGCACTCCTTTAAAATAAAGAATACTATAATAAAAAGACAGAAAAACAAAACAAAAACTATATGCAATAAAAATAGTAAAATCTTTCAACTGTAAATGCTAAATTACAAAAAACAAACCCAAACTGCATACCACACTTTAGCTTAATCCACTTCAAATAATCTGCAGAACAATGAAATGATAGGGTTTACATAGGTTTCTCCATATACCCATTCTACTGGTCCTTTGATTTTTTTTTCTCCTAGTTATCTGTCATTCATTTCTATTTTCATTCAAGATTTTAGCAAGGGAGAGTGCTCCCTTTATCATTCTTGCCAACTTTGATCTTTTATTGATTTTATTGTAATTTCTTTGCTTGTTGTGAATCACTTAGTCACTGAGAATTGGGCAGCATACAAATTTAATAAGTTCTGGTCCACCACACAGTCAGCCAGATGTTTAGACTAGAGTTGGCATTTTTAAACTACCTATCAAGTCTTTCCCAAAGACCTGGGATAGGGAGATGTTTGATAGTGTGAAAGGTATTGTCATAGGATATAAGTAAAACTGTCTTTTGCAATTGATTGATGGTGATTTTGTCAATCACCTGATGGTGTTCAAGTGGTGTATCTGATGTTTTAAGATTGCACTCAATCCCCCCTTCCCCTTTCACAAATTTGTGATAGAATACCTTGTTACTTTGAGCAAGATTTCTAAACTTAATTTCAACTTACTCAACTTGCTAATACAGGCAGACAGACCCCAGGTTAAGAATGAGTTTGATTCCTAATTCTGTCATTCACTTGAATTTGCATTCACCTGACTTTGTAAGTAAGTTGAAACTCGTACTAACAAATGGACTGCCATTACTAAAAATTGTGGATAGCATTCACTTTCCTCAAGCCAATGAATGGCTGAAGCTGCGCAATGTTTTAAAGAACTATTGAAAACAGGATATATATTAAAAACGCACAGCTTCAGTAGTTCATAAAAATATTTTGAAGATTCAGCGGTTTGTTGGCTTGAGAAAGGACGTCTGCCAGTTTTATTAATAGGCAGCTCGTTCATAAGTACAGGTTGCCCATAAGTCAGCTCTGTAAAAAAATGAAACAAAATATATTAACATTGGACATATTGAAGGATATTTTCAAACAGTGGAACCAGAAGCTAATTTTATCTATGTCTGAGAGGACAAGGATTATCTGACTTGATTGTGAGTACTTTGAAAAGTAGATTTAAGAATGACACTGGAAGAATGACATGGAAAAGAATACTACACTGGGCATACAAAAGAAGCTGCAAAACTAATAAAATTTTTGTTTTGTAACAAGGTACTACCGGTAATTAGATTAAGACTTCCTCAGACAATCTACAACTAATATCAAAAAATATCCTCAGGAGTCTTTAATCTGATTTTTAAAAAATATTTTGAAAATAAAATAGAATTTACAGAAATTATAAGGTTTAATTTTGTAAAAGGAAACTGGTTCTTAACAAAATACCATCTTCTACATGTTACACAATTTTACCTTTAACCAGCTTTCTGCCAATTTTTCCAGAATGAAAATTAAGAATCTCTAATCCCAGGCATCTACAAAAGATTAATTGCTGTCATAAATATGACAAAAGTAGCACTGTGACCCAAGCTAAGACTCCTTCAATAAGTACAACAGTGCTTCATTTGGACAAAAGGGATGGAGCTGGTTTCACATTGTGTTCAACTTTTGAAATTATATTGTCCCCCACTCCATGCTATTACCTCTAATCTACCCGATCTGCTCTGTATCTTTTTTAAAAAAATATCAGCTACATTTTTGTCATCACATCTAGAGTCTGATCTTAATGACACATTATTGCATAAAAGAGAATCCATTTCACATTTAGAATATTTTGAAATTTAAATACAACTTACTGGGAAGCCCATGTCTGTAAGCTGTTTTATCAGACGATTCATGATCCAGGCCTCATCTTGCTTACTAGATGTCTTCATGCCCTAGGAAAATGAAAAGAAATAAGAAAACCAAATTCTAAATGTATGTACTCAGAAAAAGTCTATTGCATTTAATGAACTTTGTTCTAGCACTGTTCTACCTAGCTTGCAAATCTGGACAACCATTAGATGGCAGCAAAGAAAATACTTAGCTTTTTGTAACCCTGCCTTATTTCCTACTAAGTAGATACAGGATTGCAGCCTAAATAAATATATTTGCCTTAAATTATCAGTAGGATCAAGATGTATATGGTTACTGTAGTATAATTTTTTGAATAGGGGGCATTTTTGACATGGCAGTAAATAGAAACTGCAGTGGTTTTTGGGTCTACCACCAGGTCCTCTCTTCTGCTCCTATGGATCAGGGAGAAAAAAGATTGAAGTAGATGCTTTTTTATTAATCTGAGCAACCTATCATATGAGATTAACAAATTTTGGAGACTTGTAGGCATCTATATAAAGAGGTCTTAGGTTTAAACAGTAATTAATGAGTAAATGTAGTAAACTATAGTTCAATTCCAATTTCAAATTAACCAGCATTTGAAATTCCTCCATTAGCCATATGGAGCAAATGTTACTTTAAAGATGAAGGCAAATATTTCTTATTGGTGTTAAATGAAAAAGTAGAGAATTGAATTTCCAAAAGCACAGCTTGCTGGGTTTTGTGCATCTGACATTAAGTTTTGAGCTTTTTCCTTTAGTGGTTTTAAATGCATTTTATTCATTTAATGTATTTAGTTATCCTGAAGCAATGTATAAAACTATGGAATAAAAATTAAAGTACAATAACTACAAAATCAATAGGAATTGGGGGAATTGGAAGAGGAAAATAATGTTTCATGGATATTGGAGGGGGGGGCGCTAGTATTCTATGTTTAGATTGTTATTTTGCTTTATTCAATGTAAGCCACCAAGAGTTGATTGATTAAGGTGGGGTATAAACCCTATTAAAAATGTAAATATATATAATCTATGATCAATTAAATAAATTACAGCCCGTCAAAAATCATCTTAGTAAGTCTATCAGTGTCCTACATTGTTACACAAGATCAAGGTTCCAGGGGACACCTAAAATGTGTTTGCATATATGTTAATTCAAGAATAGGAATATTAAATTATAAATTAGCAATATTTCTGGAATAATCTTCCCATAAGCTTAACTGAATAATTCATATTTTATTAAGTTTATGAGCCATGCCAGTCACAAACTATTCTTTTCCATGTATCAAGATGTATTAAAACAGTGAGACTTCCTTGAGCTAAATGATAATTTCAATATTTACCGTGTTTCTTCGACCATAAGACCAAGTCTTATTTTCTTTTAGACTTGAAAATAAGTACTTGGTCTTATTTTCGAGGAAGGCCTTACTTTTTTTTTTTGAGGGAGGAGAAGAACGCACCATTGGACTCAGAAACCAAGGATCCTGCAGACATCCCAGGCACATAAAGGCCACATCCCGGGGGTTTTTTGAGGTAGGGGTAATATTGGGCCCACCCCCCAAAAAATAGGGTTGGGCTTATTATTGGGGTAGATCATGTTTTCTGAGAAATAGGGTATATTCATCCAAATGGAAAAACTAAACCCATAACTGATATAACCGCAGTAACAGCAAACATTCTTATTAAAGATACAAAGCACAGTATTTCCACCAAGATTCTGGCTATTATTTGTAAAGCCCCTAATAAGCTTGGATCCTTGCCATTGGGGTCTTCTGCTCCTTGTAGAATCTGTCCATCAAAAAGACAGGGGTCAAAAGAGAATGCTGTACATCCTCCTCTTTTAATGTGTGACTGAGGTATGGGAATCCGGCCTTTTCAGCTGAACTACCCTCACTTTGGAACTCTTGTCTGCTGAGATGTGACTATAAGGCAGGGGTCCTCAAACTACAGCCTGCCGAAGCCATTAATTTGGCCTGCATGGGACCATGTGGCTGCCCCGCCCAAATCACCCCACCGGCACCCACCTGCCTTCTGGAGGCTGAGGAGGCCAAAAATGGGAGACATGGAGACCTTAGGAGGCCAAAAACAGGCCCATTATGGCCTTCCCGGCCTCCAGAGAGAGAGAGGAAGAGAAAGACAACACACACACAAACAGAAGTCCCTCACCCCCTCCCAAGGCATTCACATCCCTTAACTAATGTGCTTTCTACCCCCAGGAGCATAAAAAATTAAAGTTTCATTTGTATTGTTTAATGGACTACTAAATTGGCCATGTCCACCCACTCACTTGACTACCTAGCCATGCCCACCCAGCTGGCCCGGCCCT
>JANHGC010005683.1:211828-224061 GCA_027560395.1 Boaedon fuliginosus | reverse complement strand
CCCACCTGCCTTCTGGAGGCTGAGGAGGCCAAAAATGGGAGACATGGAGGCCTTAGGAGGCCAAAAACAGGCCCATTTTGGCCTTTCCGGCCTCCAGAGAGAGAGGAAGAGAAAGACAACACACACACAAACAGAAGTCCCTCACCCCCTCCCAAGGCATTCACATCCCTTCACTAACCTGCTTTCTACCCCCAGGAGCATAAAAAAATAAAGTTTCATTTGTATTGTTTAATGGACTACTAAATTGGCCACGTCCACCCACTCACTTGACTACCTAGCCATGCCCACCCAGCTGGTCCGGCCCCCCAAAAGTCTGAGTGACTGTGAATTGACCCCCTGTTTAAAAAGTTTGGGGACCCCTGCTATAAGGCAACTGTTTAGTAGTCTAATTCTTTTGTATTGATGTGTTAATTGTAAGATGGTTTTAATAAAAGCTTATGGTTCTACAAAATACATGCTGCTCAGAATTAGTTTTGTTACGCTTATCTGCTTTGGAATACCAGGCCCATACAACAAGAACAACAACAAGAACAAACTGTGGAAACAGTGGCTATTTCCCTTCCATAGAATAATAAAATATGCTATACAATATACAATATACAATAATAATTGATTTGAGTTATTCAATAAAGCAAGCAGTATCATTGCTTGAACCATTTGACTATTAAATTGTTGATACTTGTAACCCAGCTGTTTCAGTCCTACCTTCTGAAGTCCTTTCTTTGGGGCATTCCCCCAGGAGCTACAAGAGGAATTGCTCTCTTGTGAAGCAGTATTATTCCACATATCTCCTTCTTCATCTTCCCACTGACTTGTACTGAGATTTACTTCATCTCCACCACTGCCCCAGCCTTCTTGCATAGAAGATTTAGAAGCTATGGGGGAGAAAAATGGAAGATTTAAGTAAGCTTTCCTAGTCTCTTTAAATCTTGCCATCTGTAATCATAGCAACACCATATTTTATTTCAGTGGTATAAAATTGGAGAGCCTACAGATGAATCAACAAAAAGGACAGTAATTCTAGGTGCTGACACATCTTTCATCTTCCACAACATAAAAGAATACCTATTTAAATTGAAAAAGAATGTAAAAGCAGGAGTATTTTTTCTTCCACCTTAGCCAAGCCAATCAACAAACTACAGATTTTACCTGGTTTGCACAGTGCTGGGGCAGCAGCTGGTGCGTTCACTCTTCCATATGTCCCTGTTGACTCAGCAGAGTTATCTCCCCACCCTGTACCACTGCTAGGGGGCTTCCCCCAGGCTGAAGTGCCATTATCAACTGCAGCAGAAGGGGAGGAAGGTTCTCCCCATGAAGCTTCAGGCTTTGCATGGACAGCAGGCATCTCTCCCCAACCTGCTGAAATCAGAAATTGAAAAACCATGTTGAAACCAAAACACAGAATTAATTAATATGACAAGTTTAATAATTTTATTTAAAAATTATGGACAACTTGAAGCAAGCTCAGATAAAGTTTAGTCACCTAAGACAAGATTTGCTTTTCTTTTCTTAAAGGAAGATTCAAGAATCGCTGGACTAAGAATATAAGAATCCTTTGCAAAATGGATAAGAATCCTTTGCAAAATCTTTTCCCATTCAAATCTTTTCACAATTTACTAACTTATAAAAATGTAAGTTTTATTAACTTATTATTAAAAGTTATAAAAATATTACACTTCCATAATAAACAAAAGCATCTACTCATTCATTTGGATGTCTGAAATCACAAGAATTTTCCAATTCTTTCAAAGCAAAACTGAAATTCACCCTGAGAAAAAAGTGCTGGTTTATCCGTAACTTTTAAAAGGGCTTTTAAAATACACTTTTTTTCTCTCAGATTTTTAATTGAAATTGTTTTTTTTAATGCTATGTGCTATTTTTAAACATCTGATGTAAATTTTAAAATTATTAAACCTTTATTATTTTTATAAATAACATATCTAACACACTCTCGTCCTCCTATTTTCAACACAGCAACAACCCTTGCCTCATATATCATGAAACAATAATTTTTAACCCATAAACTGACTATTTTGAATAAGCCAGTCTGATATAACAGTTATTGTGTGTTAAGGAAGTACTGGTATGTTCAATTTTATTGCTATTTTGGTAGAGAATTCAAATATCTTGTAATCAAATATATAAAAAAGCAAGTTATTTCTGGGCCATCTGTAGAATGATATCTCTTCAGTAGTGTACACCTCAAAGCTAGGCTAGGGTAGTGGAAGGAGTTTCTTCAAGACCTTTGCCCAAATCCCAGTTTATCCATCAGTTAGAAATATTTGGACAAGTCCTTATCCAAGAACAAAGGAATGACTTTAGAAGCTTATCATAAGGATAATAGGTTCTAGCACTTTGTACATTAAAACTGGTGTGGAATGCTAAAACTATCACCAGAAACCCCAGAATCTGGTTGACCTTATTTTCAAACAAAATAAATTGGTATCGAAGTAGAAAGGTGTTGAAAAATTGGGGGGGGGGGATGAAAAGCAATGGAATAAGGAATAAGAAAATCTTAACAGAATGGATATAGATAGGAGCGTTTCATAAAGTAGGAGCTCCAAAGTAAGGAACACATGTTCATATATAGATTTGAGATTGCTCCTAACAGGACTTTATGCTAAAAGCCTTCACTAATTGATTTATAATGTAATCATACCCTGCCATAATTATATTACTATACAGGAAATTAAGTACAATTAAATATTATGAAAGAAGCCACTTATAGATAGCAAATATTATGTAAACAGACAAACTTCAAGGAAATAAAACGGAACAAATCTGATAAAATAAACTATAATTCACAGGTCCAAATAAGGAGCTATAAAGTGGAACTTCCACTTTACTGAAGGAAAAATATGAAAGGTTATAAGTTACAGATTGAATGGATTCTTCTCTAAAACAGCATAGCCTACGTTTGTAAGGGATTTTTTTAAATATTCTCCTTTAAGAACAGCTGCTGGGAAGATATTAAAATCTTCTAATATGTATTATTTTAAAAGCTTTAGCTTCTCCATTGAATCAGGATCAATACTACAATAGTAGAACATCTATTGTTAAATAAAAATAAGAATTGTTTCCCATAGTTCTTTTTAAATTCAGTAATTATTAAAAACACTCCTGTAAGATATAAATAATCTCTAAATACATTTTGTACTGAGTCACATATTATGTAAATTGTTACTCAAAACAAGGGAGCTCATGCCATGCCAAATTAGTTATAATTATATGACAACAATAACATGCATTAAGACACTCATAGTTTGTAAAGTTCTCCAGAGAGCAAACTGAATCCAAAAAAAGTTGCAGTCATAATGATGGTTATGAAAAACCATATGAAAAAATTTAAATAGTAAGTTGGGTGTTGCTGATATTTACTATAAATCCTGGGGGGAAATATCCAAATTCTACTGATGTTTTAAGAATAACTATAGATATTTGTACTATTTACATATGAATACAAAACACTACAACAAAGCAAAGCAAGACATTAGTAATATTATTCTAAACTAAAAAATTAGGCATTCAGGTCTTTTCATTTGCTCAATATGGAAAATGACAGAACCTGACTGAAGAGGGCAAATTGTGAGATACTCGAAAAATTACATACACAAATTATTCCGATAAAATAAAAGTTGATTTATTTTATCTGGAAAATTTTTGACTATAATCTTTCAAACTAAATTGATTAGTTTGATTCATATAGCAAAGCATTCTTGCTGGTCCAAATAAGAACCATTCCAGAAGAAATATTTGAACTTCTTTAAAATCTTCAGATTGACTTGACTGTGAAAAGCTATCCATACTTGACAGTTTGATGATATATTCTTTAACTGTTTTTTAAAAAGATGATTAATAATTTATTAATGGAGATTAGTTCTTTAGTCAGCTATGTATTCTCAAATGAACTAAGACAAGCAACACTGCATTTATACAATAGTAACCTAAAAAGAAATGTAGCCTTACAGATAGTTGCATAACATTAATAGAATTTAGAACACAGAATGCTCTTGGAGCCATATGACTAATATAGTTCATATTTATTTGAATATTCTAGAATTACTAGATATAAAGTAAGTAATACTTAGTAGTCTTAATGCACTGTATCCTATCCTATTGTGATTTAATAGTGCTACTTTATTTTAGAATTTTTAGGAAAAAACGGTCAATTACTTTCTCAAACTTTAGGAAATAATCATCTTTCAAAGACATAAAATATATGTAAATAGTATTTTAAGGATTCTCATAATTAAACACCATCTCCATTACTATAATTTTTAGTTCTCTATTCAAAATATTAAATAGTCTTCAAAACCATCCACCCAGCTTGATGCATACTACATCACTGGCATGGTTTGACTTATAGCCTCTTAGTTATTCATCCTACAAAAAGGCCCCTCCAAATAAGCCTTTTCTGAAAACAAGTGCACAATTGTCACACGGGACATCTTCTACATAGAGAAAGAAAAGGAAACTTTTAAAGTTGTTATTATAAAATGTACTACTGGTCTCTGGTTAATATATTTAGTAGAACTAATCTAAAATCAAGTCCACATAATGTTATCCTATTGATATACAAACTGGAGTCTGATGACCCCCTAAAATTTCAGCACTTGGCAGCACCAACTATACAATCTGACGAACACCCATTGAAATAACTAAACAATGGATTAGGGAAAGTGACAGAGTACTTCTCCTATTCATCAAAATTGCTTTTGTTGTGGTGGCAAATAGTCCCCTCATAGGGTTCTTTGATCACTTCAGGAGTCTATCCTTAGGCCAAAACGGGGAAAATATAGTGCCCTTAAGGGTCTTTTGCCATTTTGACATATTGGTGGCAAATAGTACTTCAGGACTGTTGAACAATGAAGAAAATTCTGAAAGCATTTGAAGATCTGCTGATGCTATTATCAAAAGCTGTCTGATTCTACAAGTCTTTGGAGAAATAAGAGATGGTCTGCCTATAACCCCAAAGAATCTTCAGCTTCAAATGTAGTTTTAAAGAGAAGCCCACAAATGTGACTATGGATAGCTATAAGGAGATTTTGGGTTGCCCATAGGGAAAAGGGCTGTTCTGCAGCACCCTGTGATTTTCATAAGTAGATTATCTAAGAAAGTTTACTACCTTGACCTCTACATCTTCTGTCTTTTATATTGCAGCTTGATTTAAATGTTTTATTTCCCCATATTTCTGTTTTTTTTTTCTACACTTCGATGTTGTATTTTAACAGTACATGTTATTTTATTTGCCTCTGAACTACCCAATAAATGTGAATCTTTATCAATCCCTGTAGGTTGCAATAAGCAAAATATGTATTATTATTTTTTTAAAAAACTAACTTTGTAATCAATCAGCCAAAGGGATTGACAGAAAAGGTCCTCTTCTGGTACCTTTATAGGCCTGGAAGTATTGTTTGTGGTAGGGAATATTTGGATAAATGGTGCAGTTGCTCCTAATCTGCTCTCAACTGCTTAAGCAGATATGCAGCTTATTGGCTTAATCCTTGTTCCTTTGATTAAACTATTTACTTACTTAATATGGTTTATACTCACTTTTCTGCAGATATTCCATAAACACATTTCTATTTTATTCCAAACAATTAGGTATTTCAATTATTTAATAATTGTAGAAATACAAACTGAAAATTCTTCTTCTCAAGCTTGATCCTTTTATTCCAAGCAGAGTACAATACTGCAGCTCCCTATACTCCAGTTCCACTTGAGTAAGTTAGTAGTTATTTAAAATCCAAAAGTAATGGGAAGAAGCAGTAGCTATCACATCTAATCAAAACATATTCAATCATTCCTAGAGATATGGCACCTCATATTTATGAGAAATGGGCAATTCCTATTTATAATGGATGGCATAGAAAATGGTTTCTTTAAATATTTGTGCTATTTCCTCTGTTTCAAATGAAACTCAGAAATGGCACAAATACATTTCAACTAAAACTAAATAACAAAGAGTTTTCAGTAAGAGCTGAATTCTTCCTGTAGGGGTCTAAAAAGCTAAAACCTGTGGAAAAGAAGAAAGGTTTTGGAAGTTTTCAGACATTTCATTATGTTATCAATGTTTTTGCAGCTATTTTTATTTAATGTAAGTGCTTTCCAATATTATCATACAAAGATATCCTTATAAAAGCTAATGATTTTTTTTTAAAAAATGACTCCAATAACCCAATCAGGTTTTAGGTTAGCAATAACTGAAGAAATATCTCCTTGGCAAAAAAAAACCCCAAAACATTCAGATGCTGTACCTGATTGCACTACCAGATGCAGTATCTGATAATGAAAATCAAAGACTAAACAAGACACAGGTCATGTGAGAAAACAGAACTAAGAAAAGAGGAGAAATAGGGCACAAATTATTAAGACAGTATTTTAGAATCAGTTATGTGAAGTGCTGATGGACTTCACATGGTCATATGAAGCGCTAGCCAGTGACGCTGAATTATCAATCTATGATCCCAAACACATTTATTTGGTTATATGTATTCTGAAGACAAGGGGTCACTAGTGTCTCTACCCAATATGATTTCCTTTGCATCTTTTCTGCTTTTTCTTTAGAACAAGGAATTTGTGATGCTATTTTTTTGAATGACAGTGTTCCACAGACTCATTTTGGGGGGGGACAGAGTTTCGATTTTTTTACAACCCTGCTGCTCATTTAAATCTATGTAATTACATTGCTTTCCTAATTCAAGTGACAATCTAAAACACACCTGAAATTAAGCTTAACTGAACTTAATATTTTATTTCGAGCAGCTATGGATAGAACTGTCTTTCATGCCTGCTCAATTTTTGCACTTTGAATGGAAAATAAATCAATTTCATAATCAAATAAATAATAAATCAAATAAATTTCATACAAGCAACATATTGGAAACTTCACTTGTACTTTCTACTTTCATCTTAAATATTAACATATACTTAAGGTTGAATACGTAAGTTAACAAGTATTATCACAAAATATGTATCCTACCTGGGCCAAGCAGAGGGGACCGGTTTGACTGGGCACTTGACTGGTGCGGTGGCTGAGGTTCAGCCATGTTTGCGTTGATAGTGGTGGTAGTGGTGGTAGCTGTGGTACTGCTCTGGATTACAGGATTGTTTCTATCCCACATATTTACAGTCTTGTTGTTATTATAATTTGGATCACCCCAAGCTGAGGTACCATCATCTATCTCCATCTTGCGCCGAATGGAGGGTGGAGAAGGCTCTTCCCACCCAGTTGCTTCACTGCTATCTTTCTGTTTGGCTGGGAGTGGTCCACCAACCCATCCTGATCCAGTCTGTTTAACAGAAGCAGCTCCGCCCCAATTACTCACATTGTTGTCCTGGGATTTAGAAGCCCAATTTTGTTGGGGACCAGATTTTAAAGATTCCCCCCAGCTTGTACCTGTATTAACTTTGTTATTTGTGCCATTTCCCCATCCACTGGTCCCAGAACGTGTAGTGTCATTCCAACCAGACCCTGATCTGTTGTCAGCATCCCATCCAGAACCATTCTTTTTCCCATCTCCCAAGTGTCCAGGGATAGATGAGGAATCAACCCAATCTCCACCACTTGAAGTCCAGCCTGGATTTGATTTCTGTCCATCTCCCCAGTTTTGAGATTTGGGTTTTTGAGGTTCCCCCCAAGTAGGCGACTTGTCCTCCTGATTTGTGGTCCCACTCCAAGTGTGGCCACTTTTGGCAGCAGCAGCATTATTGACAGCAGTTGAATTTGTTAGCTCTCCCCATCCCCCAGGGCCGTTTGGCGCTTTGTTATTGTTATCACCCCAACCTGTATTAGTTGGAACGGATGCAGGTGGAGAGCTGACCCACCCAGATACTGAAGAGGTATTTGTACTGTTCATGATGGACCCATCATTCTTGCCCCCTGCATTTGAAGGCTGAGTAGCTGCACAACCCCAGGCCTCAGTTCCATTGTCATTCTTTCGGTCAGACCTTGGAGATTCTTCAAATTCCCAGGCAGTGTTTTGTTTTACAGGCGTCTGTCCCCATCCAGTGTTGGAAAGAACCCTTGGGTCAAGGTCATTCCTTGGCAGTTGGACTTGTCCTTGGTCTATCATTCCCTTGTCTCTTCTTCGACACTCTCCAGGGCCTTCTCTTCCAGTACTGCCTTCATTTTGACTTCCATTGCTATCATTACTTCCTTCACTACCTGTATTGCCAGTTGCTGCAGCTTTGGCCCAAGAGTTTATTTGATCATTGCCCTGCTGCATGGCAGGATTCTGGTTGGTAACACTAGAGCTATCCCACCCTGTTGATCCTTTTCCACTGATGTCATTACTGGAATGCTGGTTTGGGGGTTTGCTCCATTCACCATTAATACCATTACTAGTGCTGCGATTTGAATGTCCCCAAGCACCAGAATGCATACTACCAACACTATTGTTGCCATTGCCCCTGCCCCATGCTAAGACTCCAGGACTGGCAGGATCCCACGCACTTGTTCCATTCCCTTCCTTTTGCACAGCATTGCTGGATCCATTTTGCTTAGCAGTTAATGCTGAGTTCACAGTGTCGCCATTCCCCTGACTGAACCCAGAATTGCTGTTTCCTGTGGCAGGATTATTTGGGGATATTCCCCACACTGAATTGCCCATTCCTTCACCACTGCCCCCACTGACTTGAGAAACTGATGTCCCATTAGCACCAGGAAGGCTTTGCAAATGGGGTGGGATGATGGCCCCCATGCCAACAGCCATGCCCCAGTTTGGCAGTCCATTTGTCTGCATTGCATTGATAGGGTTTGGTGAAGAGTTCATGGGGTTAGTGTTATTTGGTCCATCAGTGTTAAGGTTCTGAGGTTGTACGCTGAAAGACACATTCTGAGAAGTGGACGTTTGTGGTTCTGTGCTCTCTTGTGGCAACAAGTTTCCCCAAGCACCTAAGGTGCCTGCTGGGTTCCCATTCTGGTTGCTCATATTCTGACCTATGGCACTGACTGGACTGCAAATACTGGAAGGGTTGCCTGCTCCCACAGTTCCCTCATGTCCAAGTACAGGCCAGGCAGCTGGATTGGCATTGGGGTTAAGGTTAAGATTAATGCCAGCATTTGAGTTGGAAGCACCCCAGCAATTCTGACTTCTACCATCTCCAATCATGTTGTCCATCTTTCCATCCCCACCACTGGCAGAGCAGTGAGCTAAGCCAGAGTTAGAATTGGTGGCAACACCCCACACTCTGGTCGAGTTTCCATTACCATTTGCTCCCCCAGCTCCAAGGGCACTCTGGTTAGAAGTGCTTTGGATGAGTGCTCCATTGGTGCCATTATTGCCATTGGGTTTCTTTGTATGTCCAGTGAAGTTGCCTTGGGCACTCCCTGTAGCCATGCTACTATTCTCAGAGCCACAGTTGGAGGCAGAGTCAGTGTCTGTAGTACATTCTGAGGCAGACTCAGTCTCAGTTCCTGTAATGGAAGGCCACGCTTCCTTGTCAGTCCTGTCTATTATCACTTTATCCCAGCCGCAACTGGCTTCACTTCGGAAAGTGGGCTGCTGTCCCCAGTGAGTATTCTCATAGTTGTCTCCCAATCCACTGTGGCCAAGGTCTGTAAAATGAAATATTATGCAAATTAATCACCTGACAATGACCAAGTACACAAGTATGGCTTATTACAATATTTTCACACACATTTCCAATTCCAAAGCCTATCATCAAACCTGAAAAAACCCCAAAGCCTATGTGATGTCATAAAAGATATGAATTAGAAAGGTAAAGTATATATTTTTCTATACATTAAAATATAGTCTTCCATGGTACAATAATGCACTAAAAATTTCAAGCTATGGTAAAATAACTTCTCTATACTAATACATCCAAGTTTTAGATAAATTAAATACTTCAGATTCCTCTTATAAGACTCAACTAATCAACTTTGTTAACCTGTGCTGTGGGGCATACAAACTCATATATTTTTCCATAAATTAAAGAAGTTAAAGGTAAATTATATTAATTTTTATCAAATGATTTTAATATTTCCACAAATTTATAAAGACAATCAATTTCTGTAATATTGTATAATGTGCCTTAAATCTTAGAAAACTTATTGTTGTATCACAGATAGTCAGTACTTGAAGTTAGAAACAATAGGCCTAATATATCCAAACATTACAATGTTGTTACTTTCAAGATTTTTTAAACTTTAAAATTAAAAATATAGAAGAATTAGTTGTTTCACTGAAAATCAAGACTTGGGCATAATGGTTAATATTCCATACATATAAATGACAGTACAATGTGGGCAGAAGGGTCAATATAATCCTGACCCATGAAGAAGAAGAGGGGAAGCGGTCCTCTTACTTATGTCCTAATCTAGCAATTTCTAGATTTTGAAAAAAATCTCAAACCAAGAGAAAAAAATTATATTTACACCTTCTATAAACAACTGGCAATTTTTCATTGAAAATACTTGAATCTTTTTGGAATGAAGTGATAAACTATATCTAAATTATGACTTATAAAAATAAAAACTTGGCAGTATAATGTTCTTTATATTAAACAATTAAGAGTATTTCAACAGTTAAACTCAACATTGTGTTTCTTATTTATTTAAAGGGCCAGTTAAGGCATTTTAAAAGGCAATGTTCTAAGTATCTAAGTTAGTTAGATAAATAAATAAAATTTCTACAGTAGAATAAAAACAAAGCTGATGTATAATAATGTGGGTATTCAGGATGAAGACAAAAGAGGTTTTTAAAAATGCACAAAGGATCCATTTTAGTCTGTAAAAGTTTATTTATTATTAAGAGGTTCCCCTGATTTCTATAACATGTATAACCTGAGGGTCAAGTCTTTTTTAAAAGGGGTTAGAAATGTATAAGAAGTCTTTTTTTATATAATAGTAGGTGAAGTATTTATGTCTGTGTTCTGAATTTTGCAACTATAAAAATTTAGGTGGGAATTGCAAGTTTATCCAACAAGAATTACTGTATAAAAGCTTAAATTCTAAGACTGTGCCAGAAACACTGATGCAGATACACAAGAGTTAAGGGACAGCCCAAAATAAAACAGCTTCATTTACAGACAGAATCCAATACTAAGCCACACAAGTGGAAAAACGTAATTTTCTTTTCTTTTCTTTTTTTCCTCCTCTTTTTGCCACGGTATGCAACGAAGTATGTTCCCTCTGAACCTTTAATGCGTTCAGGAAAAGAGCTGAGCAGCATTAAAGAGAACATTCTTCATTATTAGATAATGAGTACTCTGTGAAATACTAACACTCCAAAACCAAACAGCAGTAGATAATGACAAATAATAACTTCATTTTTCTGCCCAGCGCAGCATATCTATAGCAAGCAGCTCTTTCTCTGAGGACGCCATTTTATCAAACCTGAAAGGCAGCCAAAAGCTCAGGACGCTGTGCTGCTGCTGCCTCTAAAACATTATGTAATAAACTGATTTAACAGAAGCAGATGCTATTTGCCCCCCTCCCTTTTTTCTCTCCTCTTGTTGCTCTAAAGGGGCCAATGAGTAATAAAATACCTGACGAAAGGTGACGCCCAACCATCCTAGAAGACGCTACATTGTGTACAGAGCTGCCTCTCCTTCTGCATCTAGGTTCGCCTGGACTCTCTGCTTCAATATGTCGGCTGTGTTGAGAGTGAGCCTCATCCTGTAGAGCTGCCAAGAAAACCGCTCAGTGCAAGTGTGCACCCAGACAACCTGCAAGCTTGCTCAGGCCTTAGCTCTGCTAGCCTTGGAAATGCTCTTTCTATGCAGGGAAACCCTTCTACTCCCCCCCTCCCTCCAGCATATAGCCCCCTTAACTCTGGGTAAGACATCAACAGATGAGGATTTAAAAGCTTGATTATCTAATTGCAGCTGACATTAAACCGATCTTGCTTCCTCCTTAAATTCTTTCAACTGTCACAGAACATTTTCAGTTCGAAACCTAGCCACAATTAGCACGGTGGCTGCTTTTCTTCTGGTTTTGAAAGTCAGCCAAAAGAACAGCCGCATATTGCTGATTGGCTACATGCAAACACATTCCTGCCTCCTTCGTATTTCCACCCTCCTCTTCCCATCCTTAAAAAGAAGAAGACGGGCTGTATACTTGGCAAACAAGCGCTGGTAATGATATTGGGGAGGGGAGGGAGGGGAACCCTGACATAAAACCAGGTAATTCCCCCGAGTCTTTTAATTGTTTCTCTGCTTTGATCAAGAACGTAGAAAGTGGATAAGTGCATTAAAACCCACAGCCTTACTATGTGAGCATGTGGAAT
>JANHGC010005683.1:199895-211728 GCA_027560395.1 Boaedon fuliginosus | reverse complement strand
GCTGGAGAAATCCAGAAATAAGATTGGGCAGGAGAAGAGAAAAAAATCCTAACACAGACTCTGGATTGGCCTTTTATATATATATATATAAAACCCCAGAACAGAAGGCGGGATAAACCACTTCACGGAGAAATAAATTAGCAGCGGATTTAACACTTTGTGGAAGTGCTATTTAATTTTGGAAGAACTCTCTCTTTATTACTGAGTTACATTCATGTATGGCAGGAAGCAGAACAGAGATGAGAGACTGAGAAGCGGAGCAGTCTGCTTAAAGAGCTTTTTGAAACAATATAGTATAAATGACTTTATACAATATTTAAAATTAAAAGAAAAGAAAAAAAAACGATGAGAAAATGGCGACCGCATCAGTAGCAGACGCTGTCGTAAAAGCCGCAGCAGACACGAACGAACTTTGTATAATGATGACAAATGATTTGGAGGATATTCAAGACATTGGTAAAAAGCTGATTCACCAATTGCAACAAATAAATGAAAAAGTGGAAAACGTAGGTGTCTCATTGGAACAACGGGAGCGGAAGGAGTCGGAAGATGGAAATGGAGGAGACCTGAGCACCGAGTGCGGCGGGAGGAGAAAGAAAATGGAATCTGAAGTCCGGAAACAAAATAATGGACATACGTACCTATTGAAGGAGGTGCCGGTGGAGCAGAAGGATACAATCCGAAAACCAGCAGAGAAGAAGAGGATGGGGCTTGGGCAAAATGTGGTGGAGGGGAAAAAAGAAAATAAAAGTGCAGGGAGGGGAGGACAAGTCTATTATGGGAGACTGATCTTCTGAAAAGAAGAAGGAGAGATGAGGGTTAAGCATATTACGAAATATGAATGCATGATATTAGGTTTATGAATCAATGGAATACATAGATTTTTTGATAATAACTGAAATATGCTGCTACCTTATGCCAATGTCGGCTGGCGGGCCCCCGTGCTAAAGCCTCCTCTGTGGCAGTGCCGACCTTCTGGAACCAGCTCCCTGTGGAGATCAGGACCATCCCCACCTTGTTGGCCTTCCATAACGCTACAAAGACCTGGCTTTGGCGGAAGTCCTGGAAATGATGTGCCTCCCCCACCTCCTTTGGATGAATCTGGATATGTCGATTGTGTTTAGATATTTTAAACTGTAACTTACTGTATTTTTAAACTGCTGTTAGCCGCCTCGAGTTCCCCTTAACCGGGGAAATGAGGCGGGGTATAAATATAATAAATAAATAAATAAATAATATATATAATATATATATATATATTTTCTGAAAATTCCTTTTGGATTTTCTGAATGCTTGAATTATGTTGCCCCAGAGTATCAGACTTTCAAATGGGCCTTGCTTTTACATAAAGGAAGTTTGAAAGAATGTTGGCAATTATTTTACTTATTTCATAAAGTCACCGAATATGCTATTTATGTGCTTATTTGTAACATCAATTAACTGCCTCAAAGGATTTTATATAGCTGTCCATCTCAATGTGACCATGGGCAGTTTAGAGAGTTAAAAAACATGTGCAAAATACAATAATAACGACAAAGAAACAACACTGAAGCACATTTAAAACAATTTAAAAGTATTCAAACCTTTAAAAAGCCCATAATCTGTGAGTCATAAATATGTTTATGGAGGAATGTGAAAGGAATTTGATACCACCTCTTCAGACCAACAAACTTCATGAAAAGGCATAAACGTCTGTGAGCTGTAACTCACATCATCAGATGCTGTAATACCAGTAGCCTTATTTATGGTGGAAGGCCCTCCACAACATAGTATTATTTCATAAAATTGGTTGGTTGGAAAAATGCCACTAGAATTCAGTTTTCATCACAAGGTACTTAATAGTATCAGGTAATGATAATAATCATCATATTATCATAAAAGTCAACTATTCTGAAACAAATGATTGTATACCATTAACCTTCAAAGACCTTCTGAAATTACTTATTCTTCAGAGCATTATAAAAACAGTGGCCACCTTCTTAGTGACAAACTGTTCCATAGGAGGGAAGAATATAGACAAATAAACAAACAACCTAGAGCAGAGATACAGCTAGGCATCATTAATGTATCTGTGTGAAAAAGTACTCATGCCTTTAATTTCATAACTGATTGTATCAGCTTTAAATGTAATAACTGCAATCAAACACTTCCTGTACTTGGTTATCAATCTTTCTATATAGCAACTTCTTCCTATAACTTTGACAATTCTCTAGCATGATGAAGTACTCATTTTAAGCCAGCCTCAATATTTCTTTAGAATTTAGATCTGAACATTGGCTTGGCTGCTCCAAAGCAACAAAATTATTCTTTGTCATCCATTTTCTTGTCAATGTAATATATTTGAGAAATTTCTCTTGTTCATGATCTATTGTACTTCAATAGATGGGTTAAGAGAAGAAGAGATTCTTTTTTGTAACCTTATGTGGAGAAGAATTAAGTTTGTTTGTACTTGTGATGAAAATTGGAAGCAATTTAAATATTATTAAATATGTTAAATATTTGTCTTTTATTCTTTCCTTTTTGTTCTTTTGTTTCTTTTTTCTGAATTTTGCACTTTCTATTCTTTCTTCATTTTTCTTTTTGTTTGAGTTTAGTTTGCAATGTCTTTTATTACTATTAAAATTTTCAATGAAATTATATTTTAAGAAAGAAATTTGTTTTTAGAAATGCAGGATATCCACTAGGATCCACGTGGTAATGCCAGGAACCAAAATTGTGACATTTTGATTGGGTAGGCTAGCGCAAATCAGTCCTGTTAAATGAAATAGTTGTACATATGGTTCTAGTTATTCTCCTAATTGAATTTACTGAGCTGCTGGAGAGTTGGTGGCAACCAATGTTTCCCATTAGTATATCTTGTTTCATGAAATAAAAGAAACAAGCATCTAATGACTGGTGCCATTTGTTCAATCAAATACTGTATCAGTAAGACAAGCTTTGGTAACATTCAGTATTACACCTATCGAAAAATGCAAAAAATCCAAACTGGATAAATATTTTATTAAACAAAATGTGTATGCCTCCTAATTGTCTCTAAATATGATAAATAAAATAAAATAAAATAGTGACTGAAATTAGATTAAGTATAAATAAGTATGTCCCTACTAAGTTGTAGTAAACCAATGCAGTAAACCAATAAATAAGGCTTGTATTATTACACTCTATTATTACACCCTATTGCTCAGATTTTGGAGTATTCTAAAATCATACCTCTGCTTAAAGAATAATCTATTTCTCTAGAACTGTCATTTATAACACTAAACTTGATTTGCTTCACAACCATTCCTAACAGAAGACAGCTGTTATATCATACACTTCTTGAAAGAAGATTAAGACTTCAAGTGGACATAAGGAGCAGAAAGAGCAGGTCAACTTCCAACCCCATTAAAACCGATTAGCTGAGCTAAAAATATATAGTTCCTAGGTGAGTTAAAAAGGTGGCCAATTAGCTAGCTTAGTTTTCATAATCTAACTTCAAAAATGTAAAATTTAGTCAATTACCAATTCCTTTTACCAATAGAATAAAATTTCAATATATGGCATTTATTATATATTATATATTAATTATATATTATTTATAAAGGCTACATTTTCATTTCGCTTTTTTCATTGTTTAACATTCATGAGTTGAATTTCTGAAGCCAATTTAATTCATTTCTTGTTTCACAGTTATACATTCTGAGGAATATAGTAACAACTCAATTTTAATCTCACAGAGATTACAACATTTCAAGAACAAAATCAGCTAATAGAACTAATAATATTTTTCATTTGTGATTGGTGTGTTAGACATTAGGCCAGCATACTTTGAACAATCTAATAGATACACTTCACTTGCATAAGATTTATTCTGTGATTAAAATGAATTTACATTGAAATTTAGACTGCTAACTATAAGAAGTAACAGTTTATAAATTGTATAATATGTAACAAGATTAAGAGATGGCAATGCATTTATCATAATCAGCAGAATTTGGCGAATGAGATTCCTGTGACATGGCATGCTGTATAATAGATGAACTGTAAGTTCCAGAATTCCTAGCTAAGCAACACTAGCCGTAACAACCAGGAATTCTGGAAATTAAAATGCAGCATCAATATAGGCAACTGGGATAAGGATCCCTGTTATAGTTGTACTTTTTCCCTTCCTGGTGAATTGGCAACTAAACTGCATTCTAAGGGATATCAGACATTTTGTGTTTAAATACGTCTGAGACGAAATGCCACTGCAATTACAGACACTATCATTCTGAAGAAGTTGAACTCAGTTGAACTCTGTAGTCTGAGTTAATTTTCAGACTAGCCTTCCTAAACTAATGCCCTCCAAGATATTATGAAGTCCCAGAATTCCTTGCAATTCCATCACTTCTGGAGAGCTCCAGTTTGGTGAGCTCCAAATATAGTCATGATGTGATCTGAATATCTGGCTTCTTTGTATTTTCATATCTATAATACATTGGCATAATATGCAAAGTAGCATTCGTAATAATCTGAATGCATTCACTGAAGCACAGCTAAGCTGTCTTGAAAGCTGACTGCATACGATTCATATTTAAAGTATTCTAGGTACTTTACTTAAAGAATGGATATATATGGCATCATGCTATGATTATTAATCATAGATAATGTACACAAATGCACATATTTAATGTGTTAAAAATAAATAAACATTTATGTTTTATGTATTAACAGGTTTGGGGGGGCGACTCCTCTGGACTTGTGGTTCCTGCTTAAAGAGCATGTGGCAGCTGTGGCCAGAAGGACCTTTGCACAGCTTCATGTTGTGTCATTTGTGTCCATTTCTAGACCAGGGAGTCCTACCCACAGTCAGTCCTAATTCAACTACTACTCTATATGAGGCTGTCCTTGAAGAGTATTTGGAAGCCTCAGCTGGTATAAAAATGGTGGCATGGGAAGTTACGATGTGTTGGTCATTCAGCCCCTGTGATATATCTGCTTTATGAACTTTACCAGCTACCAGTATGCTTCCAGGTACAATTCAATATGCTAGTGATCACCTTTAAAGCCTTTCATAGCTTGGAGCCAGGTTTTGGATAGGACACTTCCCCTGTAATGTGCACTCTCCCTTTAAAAAAAAATCTGTAGTGGACAGGCCTGTTCTGGGTCCATCTGCAAGACAGTGCCATTTAGTGGGACCCAAGAAAAAAACATTTTCTGCCATAGCTCTGGCATTTTGAAACATCACTACTCCCAAGATCAGATTTACCACAACGCTACTGGCCATTTGCAAGACATTAAAAATTTGATTCTGCTGTAATGTCTTGGGCCCTCATAGTGCGGCTGAGCCCATTTCTCATTTATATTGATTGTGAAACACTATGAGTTTCATAGTTGCTGTTTTTGTATTATTTATATTTATACTATATTGGTTGTGTTTTATTCTTTTTTTAAATCCTGTATTAATTGTCAGCCATCCACAATCATACATAAGATGGGTGGCCATATTAATCAAATAAATAAACAAACACAAGTATGACATTTTATGTTGTACCTAAATTATTTTATTATTCATGTAATTTAATTATTTACTGGAAAAATAAAAGATCACTGTCACTGCCTCTTTGCTCTGTCCTCTTTTTATTTAAGCGTACATCTCGTTCTAGCTCTCTCTTTCCTTCTCCACTTACATATTTAAATTTCAGAAGCATCAGCACTTACAAATCTATGTGAGGCTCTCCGCCAAAAATTGATTTCATCATAAAGATATGTAACTCTTTAATACACAAACAAGACATTAAGATAGTTTGGTTTTAAAATTAAGTCTTATCTGGTTTAGAATCCAATTCAGAATCCAGATAACAGATTTATATTTGCATCTAATAAAGCTATCTTTTTACTGACAATAAAGTCGGCTATTTTGAATGGTTAAGAGTTAAAAAATTAAATAAAAATACACAATATACTGTGATAATTGAACTACTATTCTAAAACTACTCATCAACAAAGATGAACCTTATTACGTGTATACAGGTAGTCCTTGGCTTACAACCATTCGTTTAGTGACTGTGAAGTTATAATGGCACTAAAAAGTGATTATGGCTGTTTTTCACACTTACAACCAATGCAGCATCCCCATGTTCATGTGATGAAAATTCAGGCATTTGACAACTGGAACGTATTTATGACAGTTGCACTGTCCCAGGTTCATGTAATCACCATTTGTATCCTTCCCAGCTTGCTTTTGACAAACCAAGTCAATGGGGAAAGCTGGATTCACTTAATGTGACTCACTTAAAAACTGCAGTGATTCACTTAACAGCTGTGCCAAAAGCTTTGTTTTATGGGACACAATTCACTTAACAACTCTCTTGCTTATCAACCTAAATTTTGGGTTCCATGCTGATCATAAGTCTAGGGGGAAACTGGTTAATATAAAAGCATATGATATAGGGCTACAACAGCAACAGTTAAAAACAACTTTTTAACTTAGCTGTTGTAAATGATATATTTGACACTGTCTTGCTAAATATTCCATTCACAGTAAAACCACAATGTAGCACAGTTGTCAAGTTCAAAGGAAAAAAATAAAATTAATGCTAAGAATATAATAAAAAATTGACATTCAACATAGCCAGCTTAGCCTAGCCAGGAAACAAATGAACAATATCAGGAAAATAAGTAAGTACAGATATAAAATCAAAGATCTTGAAAAATGATTTAAACATAAATTGTAATAAAGACTGGAATATTGTATGTAATCTTTCCCTCTCAGAGAAAGGGGGGAAAAGGAGGAAGATTTTCCTCTGCACTTGGAAATACTTATTAGCACTTAAGAACTCATCTAAGTACCTATGGCAAACTAGCAAGGATGTGCAGTCAGAAAGGGAATGCATTTACACATAAAATCATTTTTAGACATTTTTTAGTTTAGAATATTTAAAAGCGTGCTTTGTTGAATAAATCACAGTAGCCTTATTTGTACATAATGGAAAACCATAATAAGTGGCTACATATTCTTAGTCACATATTATATTAAGCCCTAAACAAACAATCCCCAAACAAATCAAACTACAATATGGCTTGGTGTTCTTCTGAACCTGGACAACATATTGTGTAAGTGTAAAGATTCAGTCCAATATAAATGATGATAGAGGACAAAACTGTAAGCACCACTTCCAAATCCCGTTAACCTTTTGCTGTTAGCTGTCTTGAGTGCTTTTTTGGCAGGACAGCCAACTTCTTAGGCCAGGATGCTATAACTCATGAATGTAAGAACAGCCCTTTAAATCAGACACAAGTCTATTGAATCTATTATAATTTCACACAAAGTCCAACTAAATGCCAATTGAAAGTCTTCAAGCAAACATGAAGGAAATAATCTTTCCTTAATATTGTTTGCTGGTAACCAGTACGGAAAGATACAATATTATGAATAGGACAATTCAATTAGGAATCAAGATTACTAACCAATACTTTATAATTGTCCAACATTCTTAAGATCTTGTCTAAATCCCTATTAGAGCCTTCCAAAGTCAACAGTGTCAACACATTTTGCAGTGTTGGATAATTTAAATTTGGAATGTATAGTATTCTTTTCTTAAAACAACTCTTAAAATGGAACTTTAAAAAAACATATTGTTAACATACAGCCCAAAAACTAAACTTAAAAGCATGGCAATACTACTGGTCTCCCTCTATTTACTGAACCAAGTGGGTGTTATTTTTTTTTAATCATTCTGAATGCTGTTTCATATGATATGAGATTCTCTCTCATTTACTTCCTCCAGTATTTAACATTGCTCAATCAATTTCAGTAGACTTTTCAGCTCTCATTTTCTCAAGCTATTCTTAGGAAGAAATATACTCTGAGATCCACAAGTAATTCCACTCATCTATGATACAAGTTGGACTAAAGCCCATTAACTCTCACAGGAGCAGTTCATCCTGCTACAATATCTCATAATACATTTAGAGTATGCATGATTGCCAACTCATGGCCTGACATTTCTTAAAGCAACAACTGCAAAAATCATGGCTTACTTTAAATAGCTAATAACTTTACACTCAGTTTTTGAAAAGCCAATTTGCAAGCAATAGCTATATTCTCTATAAATTAAACTTTTCAAGCTACTGGATGTGAAATCATTCAGTTTTGGAAAAAATATTAAGACAATATATAGAAATTATTCAGCATTGAGTCTATATTCCTAGCATTCCTGCTTTTGTATGGATTGATAATTTATGACATCTGCATGGGCTACAGTAGCATTTCTCAAACAGTATCCATAACTATATATACTGTATACACAATTTGTATCATGCATGTTTCACTGTGAACCATCAAAGTTTGACTTCAAGCAGAAAAAGAATCTCTATGAACATGGGAGCTATGCTCTGCATTTGAAACACTCAAAACAATACTTTTTATAGTCTATTCTGATAATGGTTTCAACTTTGGTTTTGTTTCTGCCTGTTCTACAGAGTCTAACTCAAACAAGTACACATAAAATTCCTCTAGTAGATTATGGCCATAAGAGGCCCATAATCAACAAAGGTTTCCGATGAATCACCTGTTTAGTAAGCTAGCAATATTACTTCATTCAGGTCTTTTTCTCTATATTGTTCACTTATACTTTCCAGGTGAAACTGTTTCTGAACAGTGTGTCTTCCTTTCTACATGACCACTGTGTTTTAAATCAGAAAATAACCACCGTGAACTAAATATTAACTATTTAGCTGAGCACCTGAACAATTGTCCTGCCTATAACACATTTCTTTCAACCTTATCACTCACCTGTGGGGATCTGAGTCTTACTGGGGTGGTGATGTCCACCTACTCCTGGTTGTGGAGGAGGACTTGTTCCTACTTGTCCAGTACCTTGCGCTGGGCTTGTGCTGATCAGAGTTCCAGCAGGCAGAGGCTGGCCTCTTTTTAAGAGCTGCTTCTGTTCTTGTTGGCGGAAGCGTGGAGGCACCTCACGAGGCAGGTATCGGGATGCAGCTGGCTGCTGCCCATTGGCAGATGCACGCTTGCCATTATTATTGTTGGTAATAGTGCTGGTGGAAGTACTGGTACTGGTACCGGCAGGTTGGGGCTGGCTTAAACTGGTCTTAATAGGTTCTGGCACTAAGAAAATAAAAAGTTAAGAAAATATTAAGAGGGAGAATTATATTAAATTCTTCTTAAATGCACTTGAAATTAAAATGCATCAACATGCTTTTTGCTTGAATAAATAAGTGAAGTAATCAAGCATATAACACTTAGGAAACAGAGTTTATGCTAAATAAATGTTACATTCTTTAGGTTTGGTCATGTAACTGAAAATTTCAAAACAAAATTTCTGGACATCTCAGTAATTTCTAAAACTTTATACTATATATTAAAATTGTTTTTCTTCAGCTCTCCAAGTGTATGCCATAATAATATTTTTCTGTCTTCTGATATCAAGAGCATATCAAATCTGGGAAAACTTACATTAAGAAAATGCTTCAACAATATCACAGTGCCATCATAACTTCAAATGGTTGTTAAATAATTTGAGAACTACCTACAGTATATGGAATTACAATTGCTGAAGTCAAGAAATAGCAACATATGTCAGTTTTTCTAATCTTAATTTCCTTTTGATCCATTTTTAAGAAGCAGTTTTCCATAATAATAATATACTGAATCATTTTTGGTGTAGCAATTAAAGTGTTGGCCTAGAAACCAGGAGACTGTGAGTTCTAGTCCCATTTTAGGGATAAAATTAGACTGGCCCACTTCACAGTGTTCGCAGTTGTGAGGAAAATAGGAGGAATGAGCAGTATGTATCTTTGTCACCTTGAGTTACTTATATGTAATAAAGGCAGCATAAAATAATCTAATACACACACACATATACAAATTTTAAAATGTGTGAATCTCAAAGTGCCATTGCACTTGGTTTATATATTACCCTGACAGGTTGTCATTAGATAAATTCACACTGAAATATGATATAAAAATTTTTGTATCTTCCAGTATTTCCTTACAATTACCTAAAAATTGCCTTAAAATTCCCTATTTTAAAGACATAAATATGCTTAAATCTTTAAAATATGAGAGGCAACTAACTTTAGTTAGTTCCAAAATAACACAAATAATCAATGTGGCTAGGTGGTCATGTGACTGGGTGGTGTGGCCATGCTAAAGCCTTCTCTGTGGCAGCGCCGGCCCTTTGAAACCAACTACCTGTGGAGAGCAGAACCATTCCTAATCTGTTGGCCTTCCCCAGAGCCACTAATTTAAGACCTGGCTCTGTCGGCGGACTTGGGATTGATGCCCCCACCTCCAAAGAATGATTACTGATTGGAGTATGATTGTGTTTTACAGTACTTTTAAATTATTATTATATTGTGGTTTTTAATATTGTCTTTATTTTATCCATTTCATTGTATCCATTTTAACTGCTGTAAGCCACCTCGAGTTCCCCTTGACCAGGGAGGAGAGGCGGGGTATAAATACAATAAAATAAATAAATAAATAGTGCTATAGCTATTCCTTTCAGCCCTGTATGATAGATCAGATGTAGAAACCAATGACAGATAGGTTAACTATTTTAGTAAAACAGCTACAGTTATAGAATCTTGCAAGTCAAAATAGGTTTCCCCTTCTATCTTTGTGTGAACCCTCAAGTTAGTTTCTTGGAATGACCTCCTGAGCTATGCTAGTCTGTTCTTTATCATGGTTATAGATATTTTCACTGTCATTCGAAGCCATTCCTATGCTTTCTAGACTTCACTTGGAATGTACTACTTTGGAGAATTTTTTTTTTTCATACTCTATTTGGAATTGATTAGAGGCACTTGATTGGTGCAAAATATAATGGTAAATTAAATTAGATTATTCACAAGATTGTTCATCTTCTCTAATCCCATACATGTTTCCTCCTTTTCCCTTTTAAAATAAATAATCTTCATCTTGATCTTCTGAAATGTTAGGTTTTTACACTTTCTATTATTAGAAATTATACTTGAATCCCAATAGTTCAGTTTAAACATGAGCTACACTCGCCATAATATTTAGCTAGTGAAAAAAAATTCAGCCTGATAAAATTCAAAGCGCTCTCCTCTCTGTTAACAAATTGTGACATAATAAAGGTTAGAGACTAATGATGTAATTATTTTTGAGACATGCTGCTAAATTTCCAATATTTTTTCAGTATATCAGTTATATGATTAGGTCACCTCTTTTCACAAAAGTTGAACTCAAGCAAATTTCCCTCCTCTTTCAAACAAGAAAAAAAATAGCAACAGAAAATTATACAGCCATTCTGGTACTTTGGCATGTAACCAAAAAGAGAACAAAATCAGTGCACATCAAAATCTGAAATGTCTAACACTCTCAGCTTGGGCACAAGTTGCAGAGAATAAAGGAAATGAGTATTAAATCCTGTAATATAAATAAATCAATTTAGTTCAGCCTCTTGACATGTGTAAAAGCTTTGCATAAATCTCAGGCTGAGGAGCCACAGCTATTGGAGCATTAAGTACATTAGATATTTACTTTACATGTGTCCAAAGAGCAAAATAAACCTACCGCAAGTGACAATCCAGAACAGTCATGAGACACAACATAGATAAGGAGGACATAGAAGGAAGATATAAAAATTAAAACGTCCACACAAAAATATTAGTAAAACCATGGAGAAATGACCTTTTACATGTATTCTTTCTACTGAATCTTTTAAAACACAATTAAGACTCATAATCTTTGACCTTTCTTTTAAAGAAATATTTTCCTATGAATAGATTTCCCTAGAGAAATAAAGATATCTATATCTATAAAAGAGAGGTGGGTTTCAGATGTGTGTTTGTATGTGCTTTATACAAACTTACAGTTCTGCACCAA
>JANHGC010005683.1:172382-186227 GCA_027560395.1 Boaedon fuliginosus | reverse complement strand
GTCTCCCGGCTCGCCGTGACAAGCCAGGAGGGACAGGGGTCCAGTAAACAGGTGGTGGGTTTGCATTACATTTAAAGCTCAAATAAAATAATTGTATGATGGCTAAGAAGAACAATGGGAAGCGGCAAAGAGAATTACTAAGCTCTTTAGCTATCATATTAAGAATGCAGAACAGGGATGAAAATAAAAGATGCCATGCCAAAATGCAGCTCAGTGGTGCCAGGAAAACAAGGCCGTTCATTAAAAGTGGGGGTTGTGATGTATACATAAATAAAGATACAATAAAATATTGATTGCAATTGTGAAGTCTCAACAAATGAAGATGTAATTTTTTTAAAGCCACTAAAAAAAAATTAAAGTGGCAGTGACGAAAAAAGTATTAAACAATAATGAAAAATCTACACAGTCTTTCCACCAGATATTTGCTATAGAATAGCCCTTTTCTCCTGAAAATCCCAGGCTAACTGGGCAAATCCCTTGGCTAGAATTAAGGTAGAATAATGCTTTACCATGAATGAGACAGAGAATTTATAAGAAAAGGTTGAGTTCAGTAAATGATGCAAATGGTATTATGCTAGCACAGGGTCTTTTTAAGAGCATTCTTGAATTTTACCAGACATTTTTGGCTGTCCCGCCTCTGCCTCAAAATATTGTTTCGTACAGGATGAAAAACACAAAGATTGAACTGGCTTGGCCTGTACTACATACGAAAAGAAGCTGGGTTTTCCAGCAGATAGCAAGATGAAGATGAGTCAACAGCGAGACAACAATAGAGAAATCGTATTTTGAGATATATTAACAGGAACTTACAGTAGAGGCCAGATCATATGTTGCAATTGTTTTTGACCAGATCCCATCCATAACAGTGGCCAGTTCCTGGCATTGTAATCTAAAAATGACATTATCAAACTAAGCTCTGAAGAGAAGGGCATGAGATGCTGAGGGAACTGCAATCCAGGTGATCTGAAAAATGTTTAAGGAAGCATGTTTAGCATGCAGAAGAGAAGACGGAGGGAAAGTGTGGTAGCAGTCTTCAGATATTTAAACATAGAGGAGGGTGTGAATTTCTTTTTCTGTTGCCCCAGAGGGTAGGAACAGAACCGAGTTTATTTATTCATGTCAGAAACTCTATTATTAAAATTTTAGGCACGAATATAAGTACAAATGTTGTCAGAGAAAAAAAAACTCTGATTTATTTCTGGTTGTGGTAACAGTGTGAGGTGACCTATAGGAGGTGAGCCCCATATGCTCTAATGTTCCCTCCAAAATTGACTGAGGGAAGAGAGTGGCTACACCAGGTATAAAACCCCTCCCACACACACCTCAGTGCTGTCTCCTTGAAAATGTTCAGGCAGGGAGCAGACATGCCTTCTGCATGCCTGCAATAAGAACAACAATCAATACAGTTATGCTTGTTATGATGTGTTCGTTGTTAATAAATAGTTCCTGGTCATGAGTACAAGTCTTGGCTTCATCTGTGGCTAGGAGAACCTTCAAGATCCATTGGCACGTCAATCATTTCCCTCACAAATGTAAAACACGAAATCTAAAATGTATAAAAGCCTAATTTAGGCCCCCAGAAGTGTGCAACATTGATTGCATTTTATTGTGCAGTCATAAGGTCCTCAAAAGTACACTGAGTGGGGAACAAGGGACAGGTGTTCATGTGTGTGGTAGTCTGCAGGTCTCCACATCCACAGTAGGCAGAAATCTGTAAGTATTCCCATTTATTCAACGTGTCTCTTGTCTGTTGCTGCATCCATGCACGGTTTATTTGGTTATTTCTAAACTTCCCAGTTTACTTTGTGGCCAGGTGCCCAGTTCCTCTGCAGGCGCTGAGCTTTTGTATCTTCCCATAAGTCCACTCTACGTCTAAATTTATCAAAGGAAGTGTCAATCTAAGAAAGCTTTTCCTTTTTTTTCAGCCAATGAGTTGAAACCAACCACAGGTAAATATTCACTTAGATATCAGAGGGGGAATGTCTTGACAGAAAGTGAAGACATTCACTTCAACAAGTGAAACAGGCTGCCTCATGAAATGTGTTCCTCTTCATGGAGGACTTGAAACAGAGCAGAAACTTGGCTTTTCAGTAGCTTTAGCAAATACTGCACCAAGTGGACGATTAGATGACCTCTGAAGACCCTCCCAATGCTATGGTTCTATGAATGGTCTTCAAAAATATTTGCCTTAATCTTACAAGTAAAGTACGAGTAAAGTTCCCAGGAGGAGCAATGTCCTTCGTCAAGAGACAAAATAAATATAGAAACTATATCCTTCTCTCGCTCTTTAATTGACAGAATTCTTACTTCACACTAATTGCATTTCTAATTAAAAGCAAATCGTTGCATTTCAATTAACTGGTAATCTTTCATTAAAAATCAATGTGTTTTTACTAGTAATTAGCAAGATATACCACTGAGTTCAACAAATCTTCCTTCAAGGTGCTTGCCTATTGGATTGCGGTCATGCCCGGTAAATGCATCTATAAGATTGTGCTAGTCGTTTCAATTTCTGCATTTTATAGTGCCATTTTAAAGAAAAGCAATGCCAATTCTTTTGAGTACAAATATTGCAGAAGTATATATTTTTTTAATGTTCAGAGAAAGAGAAATGATGCTGTTTACATCTGGGCCTCAGATACCTCTGAGGTTGAGCAATTAATGAAACAATATGCACTTATTAAATCAGCTAAAGGAAGGAAATCAAAACTTTTGAACATAACTGCCTTCTTCAATGCTCTCAAATGAACCATCAGGCAGTTAAGAAACATTTAGGGTAAAATATGCTGATGTTTGGATCAATTCTGGATCACATCAATGATCAACATCATTCTTCTGGATCAACCTCATTCTCATTCGCTGGTGGTGTGATTACAATTCTACAATAATCTGTTTAGGTTAGATATCTGTTTAGATTTGATGTTGCAACCAGAGTCAGTTATTTTTGAAAGCACCAGAGTAGTCAACATTTATGACGTAAATCCAAACATAACTGGATGATCCAATCTGGGTTGGTCACCGTGGCTAGAAGGCTAGAGAGAAATTCCCTGAAGATGGGCTCCAGCACAAGCCCTCAAGGTCGGAAAACAAAGCCTCTGGTCCTGGTGACCAACCCAGACTGGATCCTGCAACATTATCCTGGGACATGTATATTCGTCTTCATTCATAACCAGAAGATTGTATAATGAATAACATGGCATTTAATTATGTCATTTAATTAAAAGAACCACATCCAGTGCTTAAAATGCACTAGGTGCTTTAATACCATATAGCATTAAACTGGAAGATAATAGTTGATGTTACTCAGGATTAACAATGACACACTTTGGAATATTTTGTACCCTGCGAATTAATCAGGGCAACATTCAATAATCAGAAAAAGAGTTTCCAAATGTTTCCAGTGCTGTTATGAGTCCACCTAAAGGTCCTCAAAGATGTGCTTCTGAATAGTAATTTATAATATCATAAATTAGGAAAAGTATTACATTCACTTGGAGCAAGCATGTTAATTGTATTCACTGTAATTTCCAGCCACCTCTGTCTAATTTTTTAAAATTCTGCTCCTGTCCATATTTTTGTTCTGCATAAAAGTACATAACATAGACTAATATGACATGTTGTCCAAACCCGATTATTTTCGGTTTCAACATTTTTAATAGTTCAGCAAAATATAAAACTGCTTAAATGCTGGTGGGGCTGTGTCCTGATTGGGTGGAGGTCACAGCCAGATCTCTACCCAATCAGGACTCAGCCCCAACAGCATTTAAGCAGAGAAGGCAGCCACGATCATACATTGCTCCCAGAAGCACGAAGCCAAAGGGAGAAAACCCGAATAATCAAAGACTTACTTACACACACACACACACACACACACACACACACACACACACACACACACGACTGATAGAGTGATATGCCAAATGACTTTAAAGAATCATTATATTATCTGAGTGTTTTGGAGTCTCCTGGTTGTATGACACATTTCATGGTAGAGTGTTGTAAATTGTAAAGGAGAGGGGGAACAAACTTTTCTTCTGAATTAATGACTATATTTACAGTATCTGGCATTCAGACTAGGAATATGAGAACTGATGTTTTCCATTTAGAAGATTAAAATTAATTTCAGGGGTTTTACCTTTTAACTAACCCCTATATGATACCAAATGAAGCTCTAATTTAGATCTTACAAAGCAGAAAGAATTATCCCCCCACGTGACATCCTTAACAGCAATTCTCATTATTTGCTTCATTTTTGCTTTCTTCCTCTTTGCAGACCATTCTTAGTATATATTCAACATACGGAAGACCGCTTAGGTTACTGAATTGAAGTAGTTATCTCCATTCATACCCATTCATACAATTTGTACTCAAAAGAAACATGCAGAGAAAAATGAAAAGGTCATGAACAATATTTTTATCTGAACATATTGATATTTCAATACAGACAAGTATTGCAATGTGTACATAAACTCTATAATAATTCCCACATTCCCCTTCATTCCACCTGCAGGGCAAAATGTGGAAGGAATTTAGCTTTGATTCAATATTCATTTGTCTGTAATCTTTCAAAGGATTAATTTTCCTGTTTTTGTAAGAGAATACCTTTGCTCTAAAATAGTCTGGAGTCTGCTCCACCTTGATCATCTACATTCAGTTATTCCTTGCAGTCAGATTATATAAGAATAAGACTACATTGCCCATGAAAATCTGATGATGAAAAACTAGTGTTACATTTCTCTTACTTAGACTGAAATCAAATTCAGCTATTGATCCTTACCACTTGTCAATTTTTGCAATCGGTTTGTCAGATCTTGAGACCTATTTGGGGGGCTATTTTAAGATCTAGTAGGATGAGTAAGGCCTAAAATCCCCTGTTAATCCTAAAAGAAAGTGAGGGCTGTGGGTGCTGTTTTCAGATCTAAAACAAAGAAACTAGAGGAGAAGGGAGTTCTCCAAATCAACACAAGGTTTAAACATAATAGAAAGAAGTACTTCAAGTGCTTCAGCAGTAGAGTTGATGTCTTTGATGGAGAACTGCTTTGCCAGATGATCTTCCTAAGTAAGAGATGCTACTACTCAACACGCAATCAAGATCCTGGTTTCATAGTGTGGGCCAGTATTGTCTATGGCTCTATTTCATACAACTAACTGACTGTAACCCATAAATTCTGTCACTACAAGATTGAGTTACAAGTAAGCATTATTCAGTTTAAGCCCTCTCTAATAAACTACATTCCATTCTAAGACAAGCTAAGAAGCAGTCAAATCTCCCATTCTTTAACCTGAGCTGTACTGTGTATACTAGCAGACTCTGTGCTATTACAACAATTTGAAGGATTCTTAAGTGCAGCAGCATTCCAGCCGAGGTCAGCAATCTACTTATTTGAAAGTTCAGCAATATGATCAATACAGCAGCTATATCCTATATCTATGTCCATGTTAAGCCAGGGGTCTCAGCCTTCAAAGGGTAATGTCACTATCATTAACAGTACCAGCATGAACAGCACCTACAATCACTTAAGACAGAATTGAAACTTGATACAGCAGTAGTCAAATCACAAGCTTCAGATACATCCTGAAATTATCAGGATAAGAAGTCTTGGCACATTCAATACTACCTCATAATCAACTCAGCCAGATTAGAGGAGGCATTTGGTTTCTTCGGATGTACAATGGTACTCTGCCTATGTTTCAACATTAAAAATAAATAAGGACAGGTATAACTGAGTTTGGAGATTTCAATGTATGAAAACCTGTTAGAGGGAAATTAGTTTTGAAATATGTCAGACAACATTACTTATGTTTAACTAATGGCTGGGGATCTCTATGTATGTACTTATACATACATGTATACATACATACAAATTATTTATATGGCTGCCAAACTTGTAAACTGAGATTCTGAGTAACTAAAATGGAATTTAAAAACAAACCAACCAGAAATGGCCAAATAATAATTTACAATAACATAATATAAAATAACACAATTGAAGTCCAAAATACAACATGTGGAAAATCTATTTCCCGAATGGGCTCACCTGGCTTTCCAATCCAGTGCTGTTCCAATGAGCTGGTATGACAACAGAAAAGGCACATTTCCTAGGCCCCACTAGATGGCATTGTTTCATGGAGGGGACCAATCAGAAATCTACCTATGTAAAACACCAATCAGCAGCCTGATTCCAAAATCAACCAATCAGGAACTGAATCTCCTGGAATTTCTTCAAAACAGACCAATCAGAAGTCTACCTAGATTAAGAACAAATCTGGAACCAGTTTTCTTGGACTCCTGTGACATCAGCCAATCAGATACCAGCTTGCTGCATTCAAATACATAGCCCATTCAGCCTGTATTCAGTTGCCTATGAGCTGTCAAGAAGTACACTACAAAGCAGCTTATTCTAGCTCTGAAGATGCCAAGGTGTTGACACAACATCAGGGCATCAAAAAACTAAACTAAACTAAGGCCATAGAGCATGAAAGCTCCTTACTGCTTCATACCTAGTCTATGGATCTCATAGATAATTTGATACTATTCCATGAAGAGCTTCAAAGGTAATAATCATCACCTGAAAGCCAACGGGAATCCAGTGCAATTCATTAAGTAGTGGTAACATAGACATACTATGGAAGGCATCCCCAACTCCTGGGCCACGGCTCACTACCAAGCTGTGACCTGTTCAGAACTGTTTGGCAAATGTGAGCACAAAGCTTGACTTATGCACGCCTAGAAATAGTCCAATTGGAAAGAGACTATATATAGAATCTCCTGATGCAAGAATGGGAGCAATTGGCACAAGATACGGTGTTGTATAAAGTCTCTCTCGGCCACAACTGTTACTTACTCTTCAATCAGGAGCTGGATACCAATTCTGTCTGAAGGATGAACCATATCCAGAATTAAAAGACAGTAAATCTCCAAATCCAGAGGGCTCTAAAACCTGCATACTGATCACCTTTTAATCAATCTTCCCTAAAAAAGAGAAACTTTGGATGCAAAACAAACTTTCTCTATCACTGTTGAATTCAGAGATGGTTTCTTCAAGAGCAGGTGGAATCTCTTTAAGCTCCAGTGAAACCACTCCCTTCCTCATGGATGGATTCACCATTACCTGGATTTAACCATATGCTGTCTCCAACAATAGAATGGCCATGGACATGTACAGAAACCCTCTCCAGCTATCTTTACACCTTCACACATTTAATATGAAAAGATAAAAAGGGTTTATATGTATTTTACTAAAGAAGCTCCGTAAGATTAAAAACCATTCCTGGATGTAAGAAACTTGGAAACATGTTTCATTTGAACACGCTTGCCAATTTCTACAACACTTTTGCAGTCTATTCTAAGCATACTTGAACACATTGAGATATTATATACATGACTTTCTTACCTGCATACCCATATTTAATGTTTCACATATTGCAGTCAGATAAGTATGGTTAATTAATAGTTGCATTCTATACATTGAATTCTGATCACTTTTTTTTAATTATTATTATTTATTCGATTTGTATCCCGCCTCTCTTCACCCAAAAGGGGAACTCGAGTACAATGTAGTACTGCTGCAGAAAAAATCTTTGGAATTCTATATTTTTAGCCTTTCCACCTTTAAATAACAAAGCTTTCAAGATCTATTCTAAGCAGGGGCACTATTCAACTGATGTAAACTTACCACTTCTACTATTTAAAAGATGGGCTAAGATGACAAAAGAATTTCCTTTCTCAGATGGCTAATAAATTTTTAAAGCAGACACATTCCAGTGTCTAAAAGAGAAAAACTGGAATGATACACTATCGGGAAGAGTCTTCATTAATTCATCTGAATCTTAACAGAATGTTATGTCTGTAGGGCTATCATATATTAATGACATATATGGGAAGCAGCATTTAAATTATTCAGGAACACTGGGAATGCAGATCCAGCAGTTTTTGTAATTCTCAACTGCTGTACAAAAGAAACGAACGAAGAAAGCATTCTCTCTTTCATCTTCACTCTCTTTTTCTCCCACATATACAAGCATATACGCACTTGCACAAGCATATACGCACTGGGCAAAATCAGTTCTACAATCACTGAGCTGATAAAAACTAGCAACATTCCTTTCAGTTGTTGCACACATAACAATGAACCCTTCTGCGCACATATATCCACTCGTTTACATAATCAGACACACCTTCAAAGATATATATGCTAAATCATCCAGGGCAATTTTATCAATTATAAATGCATAAACAAGTGGCTTCCTCTAAAAACACTAAAGAGACCAACATCAAGCGTAGAGCAAACAGAATCCATACGTCTGTGTTTACAGACTACCAACAACAGTGCCAATGTGCAGAGCTGGCTTATTCTATTTATTGTTTTAGTTGACAGCTCTTGCTTGAGCACCCATCACCATGGCAACAGTGAGCACAACTCACAAAGCACCCAAACGAACTCAGAACTAAATTAACTTATTGCATGTCACCAATGAGAAATGACTGTTCAGAGGTAATTTTCTGTACTAATATGTAATAGAGTTAACTCTCTAAATTGAATTAAATTAATTAAATGCCACTCCCAGTAAATCAGTTTCTATTACATCAATGTTAAAATGAATTAAATGTTTTATTAAAACCACTAATAATATTATGCTATTACTTCATTCATTCAAAATTCTGTGCAGTTTACTTCAAGATACATGCTTTGTACTAAGCAGCAATATAACTAACAACTCATCAGCATTTGTTATGGTATTGCTTATATCAAGTTATGATACGAAGTGAAAAACTTGATTTCAGGGAAGTCATCCATTCTACGCTATTATTGACTTAAATGTAACCAGTTTCTAGAAGTACTACTATTTGTAAGTGGACCAAGCAAAATAAAAACCGTAATTTATGAAGCAGAACCCAAAATAAGGATACAAATAAAGTAGCTATTAATGGTTCCATTTCTGCATAAACTAGAGATATAAGCAAAAAAGTATTAGCTGCTAAAATGTTTCATTTCAAGTTTCATAGTAGCTCTCTAAACCACCACAGTCTGAACTCAAGAATCACTGGTATTTGGTTCAAAGCAAAGTAATCAAAAAAGACATTCTGGATATTAAGATGTATTCAGCAGTAATTGAAGGATTATATACAATTCAGATTTTCTCAGAATCAAAGAAAGATGCAATATGTGGAAAAGATATGGAGGAAAAGCAACAATGCCCTAATATAGCTTATTATCCTGACAATGGGAAAAAAAGAACTGCATATCGGAGCCTTCTTTATGAGTAATCGAAAAGAACACTTTGAAAACAGCAGAGGGAGCACTCAATATTCTTAGTCTGATCACTGTTTCTATGGTGTTTGGTATTGTTCAAAGGGAAAATGCAGTGAACCTTTTATTAAAAGTACAGAATAAGTACTGTATTTTTCGGAGTATAAGACACATCCCCCCCCAAAAGAGGGAGAAAATTAGGGTGCGTCTTATACAGCGAATGTAGCACCGCCCACCCTCCATCCCCCACTCTTTGGCCATTTTTGCCCTCCACACGCTGCGTTTTAGACCTGTTCCAGGCTGCAGTGATTGCCACAGACCATCGCTACCTCTGTCCCTCGCATTTTTGGCCTCCATACCTCACGTTTTTGGCCAGTTCCAGGCTGCAGGGATTGCCCGAGCATATTGCCACAGATCGCTACCTCCAGGTATCACGTTTTCTGCCTCCATATACCCCGTTTTTGGCCTCTCTGCGTCACGTTTTAAGGTAGTTCCAGGCGGCAGGGATAGCTCCTGCTGCTGATCCCCGCTGCCTGGAACCGTCTGAAAACACAACGCACAGAGGCCAAAAAGGCAGCCCTGAACAGCTACTGTCTGTTAGAAGCTGCATCTCAGTCCCAAAGAGGCATGTGCGAACGAAGCCAGTGCGTGCACATGCCCTCACAACCAGTGAACCTGTTGTTAACGTTCACCTCTGGGAACAGCTGATTGGGGGTATTCCAGGAGGCTGATCCACTCGCCAATCAGCTGTTCATGCTGAATCAGGCTGGGATAATGTGCTGAAGCTGACCAGGCTGTTTGCTAAGGACACTAGCCAGATGAATACCGATGTATGCTGGTAGGCAGAGGCAGAATTTTTTTTTCTTATTTTCCTCCCCAAAAACTAACATGTTTTATACTCCAGAGCATCTTATACTCTGAAAAATATGGCAGATTCTATTCCTCTAGGTTTTTCTCTAAAAAAAAATTAAAATTTTTCTAAGTATGTTTTGAGGTCTTTAGTTAAGCCTTTAATTTTTATTACTTACCTGAATAGCTCTGTAAGCCTGAAATTTCCCTCTAGCATATGAACATCTTCCCCTTATTTTTCAATAGTTTTATTTTGGCTATAATCCTGCTAGTAACACTAAGCAGGAATAGTACCAAGACTGGTGAGAGGAAAGTTAAATTAAAATGTTTTAAAAGCCTGCATTTCAACAGAAAATTTTCCAAAACAAAAGTATTGAAATAGCTGGAAGAAAATGGCATTGGATGATTCAGGAAAAACAATTTTGTAATAATCTTCTTATCATGATTATTATCTATTAAATCTACAATATATATTGCTGCCTAACTTTTTATGCTGTGGCATATAAAAATATTTTATATCACAATATAAAATTAAGTCTCTTAGCTAAGTTTGTCATTTCAACTACTGACGATTTAACAGATATACCCATGTAAATTTATTTGCAACAGTATTTAACTAATTTAGCTTTGCCTTCTTCTGGAATGCTTTTTCAATTTCCCAGCCTGTACCTCTGATATTCTCTGGAGAAGTCTTTTTTTTCCTCTTCCATTTAATCATGTCTGATTTTCTGAGACTGCCTGGAGAAGTCACTGTGGATTTCTTGGCCAGGCTTTTCAGAAGCGGAGGGGGGGGGGACCACAATCAGTTTCCCTTCAATAAATTGACAGAAGGCAGCTAAAATTCAACACATGATAATATTAAGCTAAAAGTAAATTGTCTCAGAAGTTCTTAACAGCCAAACTTTGAAGTCCATTCAGTGCAAGGTGTTTGTTAGAATGCACTTTTTCATTTGTCTGTCTTTTCCAAATAGAGAGCTTTTTCAGCTGCTCTTCCTGACTATGGAACACACTCAAAGAGGCCTGCCCAATGCTTTCATTACAATCTCTTTACTTTTGAAATATATATTTCCCAAAATACGTTAATCTACAGTTTTCTTGGAGCATTAAGGCTTATATTATGTACCTAACTGATTTCCTATTTCTAAAGTGAAAAAGAATTAAACTATACAACACGTTGACCTCCAAACAAGGTGAAGTGCTATATTCAAATGTATAAAAATACAATAAATAGAAATATGCACGTGTCTTCCTTCCCTAAAGGAGTTAGCTATTACTACATGCCACGTATATATTGTGTAATAAGAACTTTCTAACTTTGTCTCTCTTTTTTAAGTAAATGGCAAAACTGCTCAATAAATAATAATAAAAACATTTATAGTAGCTATGTTTGTGATTTTCAAAATAATGTAAATTTAAGTAATGTCAATTTTAATCTGAACTGGAGAAAAGTTCAGCAGATATTAGTTTTTTTATCCAACTGTAACACAATAAAAATTGAATCTGTAAAAGCTCTGTCTTCAGAACACATTTTTGCTAATGTGACTATTCTGTTCAGACTTCTCCACATGGGGACCTTCCAGATGTACATATTGCAGTCATCTAAATACTTAACAATGGCCATACTAAGTGAATTTTGGCGATTGAAATATGTGCACTTGGAGGGTGCCCGAGATGGGGAAGTTTAATTTAGTTTATTTTTAAGTTTTTGTTATCTCATCAAAATGGTTATAACTGATAATTGACCTAACGTCAGAAAACATGACTGTAGGGATGTAGAAAGAGCTCAGAATGCCCCAGGTATCTTAAGTCATCTTGGTGGGACTATCGCCCTAGATTTGAATCAACAGCTTCTTAGCTTTTCAAAGTGTGTGAACCCAGAAGAATTTCTCCGGCATGCTGGCCTCTATGACAGTTGGATACTCTGTAAGAGAGTAATCTAAGAAGGTTTAAGAAGTAGGGTTATGCAGATCTTCAAAGGAGTTCTTCAATTCATCAGAAGTCGGAGCAAACACACCTTCAAAGCAATTCAGTGAAGCAAAGCAATGGCCCCTCCTAGTCAGCAGATCAGGGCCTCCTTGTCATTTTTCTTGCAGAAAAGTGGATCAACCAATTAAAGTGGAAGTAATCGCCACATGTTGTCCCCCCCCCCGCATTACCCCCCCAAATGCAGGAATATTATTAAATAGAGGAAGAAATGTTATTAAAGCTATCTTGAACTCCTGGAATAAAGGTGGGACAGAAACCTCATAAGTTAAAAAGCTGGTAGAAACCAACAGATGGCAATGAGGAGAGTACAAGACTCATTGACCTCACCTGGAAGTTTTGCACTCACCAAGACACTTCTCAATCTATGGAGGCTGTACCTATCTTTCAACTGGAGATCTTTCTTCCAACGTGATCAGCTTTGTCTCTGTGGGTGACCCAGACTGTATGCAATTCTTAGCAGCCGGCCTATATATGATCATGTTTGTTAGGGAGTATGGATTTAGGGGACTTTTACAACTGAGACCGACTGTGCTAGCATTCTTCTGCCTAATCACAGTCTGACCTTTAAAAAGCCCTTAAGATCTACCTTGGACAAGAATTCCTCCTGAATATCCTCTTAATTAGAGGGAGGATCCCTTAGGCGGCTATGGTATGTCTGTCCTTTGTGTGCCTCATCAAATTTCAGAGTGTTAATTATCTGGCTGCCTGGGGGCCTGAACTTTCTTAGCTCATCAGCTCAGCACGAAGGGTTTAGGAACCAGATTTCCAAAAAAAAATTGCTTGTTTGTTTGCTGCTTTTGGCCTCTTCCCCAATATGATCACAATTCTTTGCTGCATGCTGCAACAATCCTGGACCTCGGATTCAATGGAGAAGTATTATATGCTCACTGCTATACCTGGGGGACAGGGAGAGACATGTCCCACTGGATGCCAGGTTCCTTTCTGGTAGTATATTACCTACCTGTCTGATAGAATGCAAATAATAGCAATAGCACTTAGACTTATGATTTACATAGTCAGCATATTGCCCGCAACAGTTTGGCTCCTCATTTTACCAACCTCAGAAGGATAAGATAAGAACAATAAGGTTTGGACTCCAGGTGTTTGCTAGTATCAAAATTGGCTCTAAGAACTGATCAATGCTACTCCTTTCCCTCATCACTTGGATTAATTTTATTCTCAATAGAGAATATTCACAGGAGAGAAAATTGTGTTTGGCTGAGACTGAAGCACTGTGTTAGGAAGATGTATGTATGCATAATATTAAAACCATCCTTTCTTGATATAAAATTCCCTCCTGGTCCCTCAGGGATTTATTTCTGGTGGTTCAGCCTATTTTCCACAGTGTTCAGGAGAACAGGCTATGGCCAGTTTCTCCTGAAGTATTTGCTTCAGGAGAAATCCCTGTGTCCCCTTCCACCCTGAAGTCTTAATGACCTTATTGGATGGGGAATTTTCAGGAAAGGCTGAAGATTTAAGAAGGTTGGTGGTTATGAAAAAGTTGTTTCTATACAATCTTCTTTCTCAGTGCCATGAACCATTTTTCATTTCAAACATCTTCCAAAGCAGAACATCCAGATTCAGTCACTGTTTTGTTCCATATAATATCAACCTTGTGTACTCTCTAGCTTCTTCTTTCCAATAAATATTCAAGATGGACAGTGATGTATATATATATATGCAAGTCTTGGTGTAATCAGGTCTTTTCCCGTGTAGGCTTGAGAATATCAAAGCAACGTTTCGACGAGATCTCACTCAT